>NLAU01000656.1:0-77416 GCA_002370875.1 Metschnikowia arizonensis
TAATAATAATAATAATAATAATAATAATAATAATAATAATAATAATAATAATAATAATAATAATAATAATAATAATAATATCTCATACGAGAAGTATTTCTCGTGGGCCTATAAGTGGAGAAAATCTTGGTATGTCCTTCCCCAGATAACTATTTGATTAGTTTAATTAATTATTTAGACCATGAGAAATAAATGATTGTGCGTCAAATTTAACTAAAAAACATAGCAGACAGAGAGCATTAGCTCGAATTTGAAATTTGGGCTAACAAAGAACTACAAAACATTTATCCAAAAAATTATAAAAAGTATTCTCGCCGAAAGCTTACAAAACAATACGCAAAGCATTTTCTTTGATTACGCAGCATCATGTGACTTTATCACAGCTAAAATTAAAGTTTGGACGTCATTTCTATTAGGATACTTACGAAAATTGAAGAAAACATATTTGTATGTAATTTTGATATTAAAGAATATTTATTTATTTTAAATTTGCAATATTTTGAGACTCTTTTTGAATGACTAAGGAGTGCGCTGCGGACTGATAATAATACATATTCCAAGCGCCTTGTTGTGTAATTTAAAGTTGAGAATGAAACGCCCTCTTCCCAAAAAGTTTATAATATATATTTTAATTGACTTAGAGAAATCATCAACAAACTGAGCAAACATCATCCGCTCCACACTTTCCTTTCCAATGATTGTCACATTACATGTACGGAAAAATAAGCTTAATAAAAAACAATCAATCTAGTCGAGTAAAATACATTTTTTTAAAAAATAGAATTCAATGTGTCGTCCGTATTAATTTGTAACTACGTAAATAATTACAAATAAAATGTATCATCGTCATTGAGAAAAACTATATCTGCCATATTGTCAAAAAAATGTTGAGAATGAAGTAGTTTTAATATCTAACCTAAAAGTAGCAAAAAATAAAATAAACTAAGTTATTAATTTAATTTCTTAAAGAATGTTTACATTCAAAAAGTTTAAAAATTTCAACATTAATATTGTGAAACTAACAAACCTAGGAGAAAAAAACTTGGTTGCGTATGAAATGACGGCGCGTCTAATTTAATACCAAGGCACGAACTGAAATTGCATTTAATTAATGAAGACCAAAAAGTTGGATTATTCAATTTCGTCTTGGTAAAAAATAGAATTGCAGATACAAAACAATTATTTAAAGGAAATTGATAGCTAAGAATTTCAGTTACATTAAAAATTTGTTTTGGAGCGAAATAAAAAGGAGAGGTTTATTTAACATGAGAAAAAAACTTTTAACAATGAAGTTACCTCTCTCATTATTTAATCCGCCATTATTTGTTGGTATAGTTTAGAGGCTATTAGGTACAATTTTCATTCTCAATAGAATATCTCTATGATTTGAATAGTCAGTTTTTTTAAAATAAATTATGGATGAAAATCTAAATGTACGACATGGAATTTCTTGGTTGATGAACATGATGAGTAAGTGAATTGGGAAATATTAACTAGTAAATATGATGATTAACTACAATGCATTTGGGAATTTGATTTGCTACTGGTAATTATTAGTTTTAGTTCCTGTGTAAAATTTTGTTGGGAGTAAAGAAGGCTTACGGGTTACATATTACATTCGATTGTGATTGGGATTAATATCTCCTAAGATATTTTGCAAGTTCAAAGTATTGACATGACATGACAATATTTTGATACTATATTTTTAGATAATTGTCTTTAAGCGTAACATGATTATATATTTTTTTTGATATAGTTTAGAAACGCAAGTTGGATTGTTGTTCGAAATATTTTGCATTTATTGGTGTGTGGCGTGTTGTTAATATTAGGACTTTTTTTGTTTTGTTTATGTTTTAATGTAATGCATAATTTTTTAGGATTTTACAAATTTTTTTCTGTTTGAGTGTGGATATTATATAGTTAGTTTGTGGACGCTTTGGTTTGTTTGTTTTATATTTGAGTGTCCGTAAGTTTCTGAGGGAAATTTTTGTTTGTTACTCACTCGACACATCATGTGGTAGTTTGCTGGTCAAGATTCCTTAAATTGCGGATATAGATATCGACGGAGTTCTTGAAATGTTTGTCATCTTGTCAGTTTCTTTTTTTTATACGTGTTTTTATTGACACTCGTAGTTTGGACGAGAAATTGATGTGGTTGCTTTTAAATAGAGTAGTACTATTTGTAGCAGAAAGATCTGCTCTTTGAAAAATTATCATTTTTTGATAGGTAATTTTATTGATTTATTTTCAATCATAGTTGGAATGGTGAGTATTTTTAATAAGTACTTCTTGTGTGCGCGGTATACTCACCCCCTGCTACTAAAGGAGGAGGTGGATCAGTGATAAGTGACCGTTTGTTAAAAGAGATAGTGTTTACTCTCTATTTTCGAACTATACGATGATGGTTTAAAACATTTTTTTTTTAGAATGAACGCATGTTATATAAGAGCTGATTAGTTTTGGTATATCCATAATTATGATATCAATTGTTGCTGTGGAGAAGCATAGGCGTCCTATGATGATATTTTCGTTTCAGCGCCCATACTTCGCTTTACCCAAGTCAAATGGCAAATATTTGTATTTCATCATATGCTGAATTTGCCTCCTCATTGTCAATGCAAATAATATAATAAAGTACATAACAAGTATGGGCCAGAACACTGGGATATCGAAGATTGGAAAAAATGAAAGTAAAAGAGACACCAATGTAGCTGTAGTTCCTAAAAGCCAAAATTTGAATTCTGGGAGCTTTCTCATAAATGGACGGAATTCGTCATCTGGTTGTTCTTGTTGATCTGCACCTTCTTCTAGTGACGAAGCTTTCAGTTCTTGCTCCAAGGATGGATCAAACTTGGGCGTCAAGAATGAGAGAAATAAACTCAACAAGTTAATGGCCAAAGTGTAACAAATTATGTACCAACCTTGGACGATCAATATTCTGATCAAGAAAAGGGATAATAATGTTGTAAACCCAATCCAACGAGGAACGATATAAGGCACACTTTGATCAAGAAGTTTTTGAAATGTTATCTTGAGCTTTTGGTAGTAAACAAAGACGGCATTGTCAGCAAAATCCATCTTTTGTTGATATTTTGGTGCGAGTGAACTAAACCATAGGTATATCTCAAGAAAACTTTTTCGTTCTGCATATAATGGTTATAAAGCCGAGTGGGGTGCTCTCTTGAAGCGTTCAACGGATAATTGTTAATGTTTTCGGAAAACCTTGTGCTAATTTAACCGGTTTTTTTAACATTGTTTATTTTCTTTCTATATGGAGAATGTTTCAGATTTTGTGACTACTGCAAGAATCGCCAACAAAGAGTCCTCAAGCATGAAACTGCCGTTGCATCACGGAATGAAGCGTTCGCGCGTGATTCACAGGGATATTGTTTGTATTTTTCAAATTCGCGTAAATATACCTGTGAAACTCGCATGGCTTCATCTAAATACTTATATAACGCAATATCCTTCTCTTCCAATGTAGTCTTTTCTAAAAACCAAATTCAAATTTGCGAAATCTTATTGCGTCCACTCCTTTACAAACCTTTGTTTTAACTACCATTGATGATTTTCTTGTTCACTTTTTTGTTGGCTATTGCCTCTGTTGTTAATGCTATTCCGTTTAAGAGATTCGACAACGGTACTGTGGAAGTAGGATCATTGAATTCTTCAGACACCATCGTGACTATCCATAAGTTCCTGACTGTTACTTTACCTTCCATCACCGTGTCACTGTCTGATACCACATCTACCGCAGTCTCTGAAACTAATTGTGCAACTACCACTTGTGTCACTAATTTGAATATCAGCTCGACTAATACTCTTACGACTCCAGTCTCGTATTCTCTCACTAAGGGAACTTCTGATAGTGAATCGTTAGTTTCTGCTAGAGATGAAGGGACTATCACGTCGACTATCACCAAAGTCGTTACTGTCACCAATGATAGCGTTCCAACAAAGGTGTCTAATCGGTTTGCTGGTATAGACGATAATTGTGAGGCGGCTACTGTTACTGTTACTGTTACTGCAGTACCATCGTCTGTCTTCACTGTTGTTAATACTCTTACTTCGCTGTTCCCTGTCACAGCTGAATTTACTAAAAGTGACACCACGACAACTTTAACTCAATGGGTTACAGTTACCGTCGAGCAGACAGCATTGAATGATTTGAGCTCTTCTACGATTGCTCCATCTTTCACCTCTTATACAAACCAGACTGCAGACTTTTCTGGTAACAAGAGAAGAGCTTTGTTTTACGCTTTGTAAAATGAAGAGATTACCGCATATCTAGGATGAGGGAATATTGGTGCTATACACTCTTGAAACTTCATTACAGAGGATCTGCTTTTGATATTTTTTTGTTTTGATGATTGCGTGGATTATATCTAGAATAGGTAACATTTCATAAACTTTTTTTATCATGTTCAGCCTGTACGCGCTCTCCTACAAACGCGACTGCGTCGCTTGCCATATAAAAGAATGTAAGGTAGCATTATAACGCGCTTAGCAATGGAACCATTCAGGCAAACAGAGCTCTCTCAGGATGAAAGACTATCGCCTATAAAGTTTTCAGGTTTGCGAAAAAATGCTAGACTGGTGCATGGTTCTGATAAAAAACCCGAGAAAGTTCAATTTCCCCCAGACTTAATCTTGCAAGATATAGACAGTTTCCGAACCAGTCCTTCGCCGGAGCACATGCTGCTGTCCAGAAGAAATACTATACCTTCTGTCCATGCTTTAAAAACTCCGTCTAGAGTTCAAAAAATTACTTCTTTGACATCTCCTCGCAGAAATCACCTATCACACACGGCGAAAGGCTTTGTTAAAAATTTACCTCAAATTCCAAATGGCCAGAAATTCATTGAGCTTCAGAAGCGTTTGAATAGTCAAGAAAAGCTTGCACAGGGTAAGAAAAACGGCTTAATAATGACTGATTTATACAAAGGAAATACCTCTCCCGAAGATTTGCGACGGAAAAGCTTGGATGATGAGCGAATAAATGCCACGAATTTGAATAGAATCTCCCCAAAAACGCACGTCTGCGGCTTTGAAGAAGGTAGTTCACTTTCCCTTGGTATTGATAGTCGTCAGCGTATTTCATCTGATTTTGGCCTCGACAAGGAAAGTAACTCTATAATATCCTTGGAACCACGGCGCAAAAGCTCACCATTGTGCACAGACTATGATGACTCGCAACTTCAAAATTCGAAGCCAGTGTATTCTTTGCTGCAATTCAAAGAGATTCAAACTGACCATCATCTCAGAATTCAGGATTTGGAATCTGTTATTGCAGAAAAGAACACAGAGTTGATCAAATTAGCCATGTCAGTGACGGATTTAGAACGCCGTCACGTAATCCAGCAAGAAACTCTTATCAAAAAGCAGAACGAGTTGAATCATCTCAAAGTACAAGAAAAGGCGCTCTACTTTCAATTGAATCAATATCTGACTGACTTGAATCACTCGCAAAAATTATTGAAATTGAAGATGGAATTACTTGAAAATACAGAGGCACTGATAGTGGAAATGAAAGAAATGTTTGAGAATAAAATAGCTCAAGAGAAGCAAGCTTGCATCCTTTCTAACCAGAGATTGGAAGAGACAGAGATGAAATTGGTAGATGCCAACCTGAGTGTGGCTTCTTTAGAGAAAGAATTCACAAATATGAAAGCCAATTTCATTCACTTGAAAGAGGAAAAAGAATGTCTTGAAAGGAAAATTGAGAATATGCTGATGGAAAAGGATTCAACATTAGCTTCACACCTCGCACTTCAAGAGGAAATTCTCACTTCTAAAACAAGAATTAACAGTCTCGAATCGGAATTGAGAGAAAAGGACGCGTCTTTGAATAGTCTCACTAAGAAGTTTGCCAGCTTGACTAAGGAAGCTGAAATCCTCCATGAAGACATGCTCAATTTTGAAAATGAGCAAAGAAGTATGGAGAGCGATATTTCGGAAAAGTCTGAAAAGATAAAGGAACTTCAAGCCAATGAAAAGCAATTGAACGAGCTTATATTCAATCAGGACCAACAAATCAAGAATCTTAATGCCTCTGAACGCGATTTAAAGGTGCAAATCCAAGCTAAAGAGGAACATTTGTTAGAATCACGACAAAAAATCATCGATCTCGAGGCGCAGAATGACGAGAAAGACAAGATAATAAGTGGAGATACAAGAAAATTGACCGAGTTAGTCCAGCAAGTCACTGAACAAAAGAATGTTATTTCGGATCAGAAGGCACAATTGCTTAATCGTGACAAAGATGCAGTGTTGTCAACACGTGAGTCGGATGAATTGATTATAAAGCTCAAAAAGCAAATCTCTCTAGCGCAGGAAAAAACTGATCAAAGGATTCAAGAGGTGGCAGAACAATTGTACCACCAGTATTCGAAAAAGCATGAGGCAAAGGTGACCCAATTGAAGCTAAAGTATGAGGGCAAGCTCGAAGAAAAAGGGGAAGAGTTGGAGCGAAATGAGCGGCTTGTTGAGAGTTTGCGAAGTCAATTGCAAACGGAAATGAAAGAAAAGACTTACTTATTAGGAGTTCTTGAAAAAGGGGATAAAGTCAACACTGATAGTATTAGTTTTAATGGAAAAGGTGTGGTTTGATCCTGCATATATAATTTTTGCACTTACGTGCGACAGGTCACTGTTAAAATGAACGAGTATAACTCGAAATTAAGAATCATCTTTAATCACTTTCCAGTGTCCATCAATCAAATTGCATTTGTATTTAATCCTTTAATCTGTAACCCCTATTTTAGGTAGGAGAGCAATTTGAGGTGTGCTAGAATTCTAGAAAATGTCGAATTACGAGGCAGGGAGAATATACGAAGCAGTAATCGACGAGGTTATCTCAGACTCAAGACAAGACTTTGAAGACAGTGGAATAGATGAGTCAACACTCCAGGAATTGAAAAGGCTTTGGTGTGAAAAGCTTAGTCAGTCTAAAGTTTGCACGTTTTCATGGGACGAAGAAAACGAGTTCAACAATCATATTCATCAATCTGTTAGGGGTGGATCTATAAAGAGCGAAGCTCTACAACTAAATGCAAGCTTAGACATCCCAAATCTAAATTCATATCAAACAAATTCATCTCTTCATGATTCAGATATTGGTAATACTGGAAGTGGAAGTTATAGCATGGGAATTGAGCTCCCTTCAGTGAAACAAGAGTTCGATGATAGTGGTTTAATGCTTCCAAAAGTAAATCAATCTGATGGATCATTTGAGCTAAGTCTTCATCTCACTGAAAAAAAAACTCACGAAACTTTGAATCGCTTGAAGAAAAAATTGAAGGCTCAAGCTGACGGATCAGGTTTGCTCGATGATGATGATGACGATATTTTCAATGATTCAGACGATATCAATTCCGACCTCGATGATGATTTAGATTCGGAGAAATCAGATGATGACGATGCGGATCAGGAGGGTCAAATCATGCTTTGTTTGTACGATAAAGTTCAAAGAGTCAAAAACAAGTGGAAATGTAACCTCAAGGAAGGTGTTGCTAATATTGATGGAAGAGATTATGTTTTTCAAAGGGCTACTGGTGAAAGCGAATGGTAAGACTCAACAAGGTAATATTTTTTCAAGAAAAAATCAAACCACTGAAACCTAAATTCATGTTTTCAAAAGGTAGGAATCTGTAAATCTAGCACTTCTCGATTCGAGTCTTGTGTTGGCGGTGAGTTTCCAAAGATGCAATCGAAATCAACTAAACAAAGGCTTAGAACTTCCACAGAAACATTGAGAGTTGGCACAAAAACAATGCAAACATTTTTCAATGACATTCTATTCACGGTACTCTGCGATATTACTAAACGCAAAAATCCGAAAACGGCAAGGCAAGTATCGTAATTCACCCGATCTATGGAACTCAAATTCTGTAATAATTCTCGCATCCTTAAGCTCACTTGAAATTTAGGAACATTGCTATTGCTCTCTGCCACAAGTTTCTGTAATTCAAAATAAGTTTCATATCCAAATATTGGATGGGGTAGTTCCCTCAAATAAGTTTTCAATAACCCAGAAACAGTGTGAATATCAGGTTTCAATGATGATTCAAACAAATTGACGTCGAAGCTTTGATTGAACTTATCTTTTAATTGTCGAATGGTTGAAGCAGATCCACTCAATCTAAATATACCTTCTTCATAAATTGCTCCACTTTTTGTGAGAAAATCGAGGCAGCGAAAACATACACTCGGAATGTTAAGACCTTTGTAATTGTGGTGAGAAAGTTCATAAGCAACCTTGAGGTCCCTGCCAAAAATAGTTTTGGCTTGTTCATTAGAAAGATTCATTTGATCCAAATACGTTTGCATGCTGTGTTCGGTTGAAGTTAGATTAGAACATGATGGAGGATTCTCCAGACTCAAATTACTCTCATTGTGACTGACCTTATTTCTGAATGGGAAAAGATATCTCATTTTCGTCATCTTTCCCTCTTTTGAAAGTGATTCATCTTGAAGGTGCTGAGACTCCTCGCTAGGAATAGAAGAGGCAGAAGATAAATGCTTGACATTCTGACTCGTCAAAACTGCGTTCTCTTGATCAACAAAAATTTTGGCTGAACCTGTCTCAATTGCTGACTCTATTGGAACAGATACGCTTGTTTCATTATTGGTAAGGGGATCATTCTCTGTGAATTCTACCATCGCTGAAATCCATTCGTCCCTCTCGAGGTCTGATTCTGCACAAAAGAAGTGCTTAATATATGAACCTGAAATTTTCAGATTCTTAGAACTTTCTAAAATAAGAAAAGCGTGCCTGTATCCCCTCTCTTCTGCAACAACATCAGATGATTGTCTCCCAATTTGCGACCCCGCTAGCTTTATTTGCTCGATCAACGACCCGCCCGGCAGGTCATATATTTCAAGAGCAGGGCCATCAATCTGGCACCATCTTATTTTCCATGTGGTTCCCAAGCCTTTGTATCGGCGAATTAAAAATCCTTCTTTCTTTGCTCCTGATTTGAAATCATCCAACGGACTGACAAACCCTAGAGATATATACCTGCATATTCGATACAAAACTATTTGAGGAATATGAGGCATTGCAAATATTGTATCAAAATAATCTTGAAGCGCTCTCATCCTAGAGTCAACTTTTGTTGGTGTTGTTGCATTCAAAAATGATTTGTCTGGTATTGGAGGCAAGCCGAAAAACTCAACAACCGGTCGTATCTCATTGTCGAAAGCCATTATTTCATTGTATGACTTTCGAACTCTCCACATTTCCTTATTGGACTCTCGATCATTAATGCTAAAAGTACAGTTGGGATTGTCAGACTTTTTTGCATTGACGCTAATGGTACTCACTACCATTATCCTCACTGTGTGGAAATCATGTGGTTGTACGAACAACGGAATATCTTCATCTTCATCGACAGAAGTGTTCAAAACATTGAAACTCGACCCAGGTGATTGAATTGATGGCTTCAGTGATGTAGGCAATGAGTCCATTGACCCTTGATGGTTATTGAAAAGCCCTCCTCGACCTTTGGTGTTTGGTGTGCACCCAAGGGAAGAGATCGTGTTTGGCGAATCAAAGTAGGACCGGGATCCATTAGAATGTGACACACCGATACCCAAAAACCTTTCTTGGTGCGTTTGCCCTTGATCAGGGGTTCCAGGGACATTTTGGTAAGATTTTTGCTCTTTCTGTGGTTCATCTATGGCAATCAGTCTGCCCGATGTTTCTTGGCGCGAGCTTAGCTTGCGTAATTCATTAGAATCCTTGTTTTCAGATGTGTGAGACGAATGCACGACATGTTCGTCCTGACTTTGCCTTATTGTTAACGGTAACTTGATCCTGGACTTGTAAGAGTTACCAGCAGTTATTGAGTTTTGCCTTACCTTGCGCGTCAAAGTGTTGTCGTCGTCGTCATTGAAGTCATCTAATTTCGGTGAGAGAATGTTTGGGTCCATTTTAGCGGTCCTACTTTTTGAAGCGAAAGGACTCATCTCAGAATCAAGGTTTTTTAGGGGAGAAAGCAGAGCATCATGCGAATCTGTATGTGTACTTTTTGGAGACAGATTTTTTGGCGACGAGAGGGAAACAGATACAGAAAGATCAGACTCGACTTGACATGATATAGAAACGCCATCTCTTACCTTTCTAGTACTCTTAGGAGTTATTGAGGCCTCACTGTCCCTCCTTTCTTGTCTTAATTCAATCAGTTCTTTGCGTTCCGTCCCAGTAACCGTTTGATTAACTTCATTTCTTCTCCTAGCAGACCTTTGAGGCACATCGTCCTGAAACAAGTCATCATTTTCGATATTTGGTTTTGTTGTGGACTCCAGCAACAAAATTCCTCTATCGCTGATGATGGATTCAAGTTTTTTTACCTTTTCATCTTTCGTAGCTAATGTGCTTTGTAATTCCCTGTTTTCGAATAGCAATAATTCTATAAATTCCTCGCTGGTGAACCTTGATTTGTCAAAATCTGGATGAGATGGAGGAATCTTGCCCGTGAGTCTTTGCTTTCGGGAACGAATGCCGTTCTTTATCTCACCATTATTGTTCAGGGACGAATCCTCCTTCATGTTTCCACAATCTTGCACTATAGAACTGCTTGAATAGGAAAAATAAAATGCTCAATCCTAGAATTCTGACGTGGAAAGAAGATTTATTTTGGTCTCTTGTTTGAAACTTTTGAACTTTATTATTTTTGAAGTTAACCAGGAGCGGAAGCAGAACATCTGTGCCCACATGCGCGGTACGCGATATTTTCAAGTTTTTTTTTTTTTTTTTTCTTTTTAATTTATTGACTACAAGTCTATGTTTTACTGATGATGTCCAGGTGTTGTACGATTCTAACGCAACGTATCTTGAAATTAATAGACATTTTTCTTGAAATAAGACCTGGTGTGACGCATAACTCTCCGACCATCTTCGGGATCTTTAATGGGACTCCTTCCCACGTCTTTGTGCTTGATCTCATTAGTTTGTAAGATGTCTCTGAGCATTTTTTTTCCTGGAACTTCCTTAGTGCCGCTTTGATCCTCGGAATAATTATAAACGTAATTGGTAGGTAACACGGCATTGGGCATCATTGCGCGTCCCATTTTAATGACTTCATTTGCCCAAACTGTGATCTCAGTGCGGGGATTTTTATAGGATGACCAAGTGCTTTTGCAGCCTTTGGAGAGTTCTTTCACGACTTGTTCCGTACCCCATGTTTCATTCCATAGCAAAGAGTCATCTGTTCCCTCAGCACTATTATTTGTCAACCCGATTAAGTGAGAAAATATGCCGGATATAAGCGCACCGTCAGAGTAGCCCCCCTCTAAGAAACTAACAACCTTTCCATTTGTATGTATTCTGGCAAGTTTCACCACATCTTTGGTAAAAGTAGCATAGAATGATGTTGGTACATTTATCCCATGCCGCTGCATCTGGGGGTTTTCATATTCGGAGGCATCAAAACCGGCAGATATGAGAATCAATGGTTTAAATGGTGGTGGCGGCGATGGTTCCTCAATTGGATGTTTATAAAGATGCGGCTTGAGCTTGAATTTGTGAAACTTTGCTAGGTCTAAGGCGAAATTTGATTGTAACTGATCGTGCTGTTTTTTTGCATGGTTGAGAAATTGGTTAGCACGGTTCAATATTGCGACATATTTCGTCTGATAATGTTTGTAAAATTCCTCTTCTGTCGACCATTCTTGTAAATGTACATTCCACAAATTCAAATCATGATCCATGATGCAAGTGGAAGCATTCTTAATATTTTCCTTGGTTCCGTAACCCAATTCAGTAGGATATGACTTGATATCATGAAGAGAAAAATACCCTACCTTGGGATACGTAGCAAATTTTTTTCCAAACTCGTTTCTTGGATTTGTCTCCTTATCATGAAATTCTTCGTCTGGTTTTCCATAATCACCGGTGAAACCTGCCCTTTCCCAACAAATATCCTGAGATCCGTCACCATGATGGAGATCGATATCTAAGATAGCACAATGAGAAATCCCATACTGAGAAAAGGCATACTCAATTCCTATCTGCGCGTTGTTGAGCATACAGAAGCCGCTTGGTAGGCAGGCATGCGAGTGGTGACCTGGTGGGCGTATGGCGACGAATGCAAGTTTGCGGTTTTCATCATCTTTATCAGATCCATATAATGAGTCAATTGCTGTCTCTATGGCTCCTAGTACACCCTCTAATGCACTGATGGTCTTGGGTGTTAAGTATATGTCTCCTTCATTCCAATCCTCGGGAATTTCAAGCTCGTCATTTTTTAACTTATCATGCGATTTTAAACATAACTCGAACAATTGCTTTGGCCATGATTTACCATGAACTTTGCGAACATGATCGGAAAATAAAGACCCCTTTTTATTTGAAGCTTTAATATCATAGTAAAAAGGAAACATGGTGAGGGCAGCTGAAATTCCAATGTTACAAGCAAGTAAACGTTGTGGTCTTTCAAAAATTGTCGACAAATACGCTTTTGTTACCCACTTTCGCCCAAATGCATGCTCAGGGGAGTAAGGTGATAAAAGGACTAAAGTTTTGTCAGCATCCTGCTTAAAACGTGGACTTTCTTTCTCTATCTGGGGATTTGCGTGTAAAAACTCATTGAATGTTTTAATGAATCGTACCAAGTCCAAATCAATTAATTGTGAGGCTTCTAAAGCATGTTTTAAAGACAGGTCCAATTTAAGCTCCCGAAGTTGTGATGATGAAGGTAGAGTTTTCTCAGGTTCGGGATCTCTCTTTATTTTCGTGGACTTCTCAGGAATGAGCCTATGCTGGCGCTTTGCTCTAAAATTCGGAATCTGTTCTCTTAATCTCTCTTCTTCTTCTAGCTCTTCTATATCCACAATAGATTCATCTTTGGAAAATGCTTCGAGAGTTGACCCGTGGATGAAAGTGGTGTGATCGATTGATAAATCTTGATCCTCGGGGATATCCAGTGTTGGGCGTATAGTTAGGGTGGTTTCAAATTGTGAAATCAATGACTCTTCACTGTCATGTTCGTGCCTGACATCGTTATAGTTGGGCATAGTCCTCGAAGCCACTGGCGATTCGAAACAGGAGTGATTTTCTGGCGCGATTTGACGGAAGCTCGAAAGGAACATGCATTTGCAAAAACATGCAAGAGAGTGACTTGCGCACAACAAACTACTTAAAGGGCAAAGTGAGTGAGAAATCAATTGGATTGCAATAAAGATACATTTTGTCCTCCCGTTTTGAAACTGGTGAAATTTTCTTCTCATAAGAATTTAAGAATGAAAAATCAGATTCTTACAGTTTACTTTTAGTATTGTGTTACAATCTGTTAGATTCTTGTGTGCGTTTAGTACCTAGTTAGTTATGTTCACTCGTTGATGGCTTCCTATTTAATTCGAAATCCAGAATTTATATAGACTTTAGTTGGCCGAAATTAGAGATCAACATGTCGGCTCGGGCTTTTCGGTCAGAACTTTATTACTGTAGGCTATAATTATCAGGATAGGTAGTACAATACTACCCATCGAGGGTCTAACAGAAACCCCATAAATCTAAAAGGTTCTCTCAGACTCGCCAACATTGTGCTTCCTTTTGCGTAAGACATTCTCAATGAAAGCCTCTCCAGCTTTGTAAGACGACCTCACCAAGGGACCACTAGCCACGTACAAGAAGCCCATTTCTAATGCTTTGTCTCTCCAATAATCGAATTTTTCAGGTTTCACATACTCAACAACTTTCATATGACGCTTAGTAGGTCTCATATACTGTCCAAACGTGACAACATCACACTTTATATCACGGAGATCTGTGAGAGTTTGTAAAATCTGCTCATCGGTTTCTCCGAAGCCTAGCATTAGAGACGTCTTTGTCACAAGACTAGGTTTAGTTTTCTTTGCTTTTTCGAGAATGGAAAGCGATTGGCGATAGGTGGCTCTGCGATCTCTGATGTGAGGGGTTAATGCTTCGACAGTCTCCAAATTATGAGCATAAACGTCTAAACCAGAGGATGCCAAGACCTCACAACTGTTCAAATCACCCCTAAAATCGCCCCCTAAAACTTCAACGAGTATTTGGGGCGCTTTTAATTTTATCTTCTTAACAGTCTCAGATAAATGCAGCGCTCCTCCATCGGGCAAATCGTCTCTGTCAACTGTTGTTAAGACAACGTAACCCAAGCCCCACCTCAGAATTGCCTCCGCGGTATTCTCGGGCTCCATAGGATCAGGTTTAGCGGGATTTCTGTTTGTCTTCACTGAGCAAAATCTGCAACCTCTGGTACAAGTGTCACCCATTAACATAATTGTAGCTGTAGCCTCGGACTTTTTTCCTCCCCAGCATTCGCCAATGTTAGGGCATTTAGCTTCCTCGCAAACTGTGGCGAGCTTTAGCTCTCTGACGTCTCTTTTAACATTATGGTAAGATTGGCCCTTTGGAATCGGAACTTTAAGCCACTTGGGAAGTCTCTGTTGTGGGTCTTCCCGAGCAGCCTCAAGGGGATCTATAGTCATTTTTGACGCTTTGCCACTCACAAAATCACCGAATGAAGGACCTTTGTTCAACTCATCACTGAACAATGTTCTTTTCCTTCTTGGCTTAATGGATGTTTCAGAAGTAGCTAACAATCTTGCGTATTTGAAACATACCTGATAGTTTCTACCGCAGATAAGCATGTCCGGAATCAAGATATGGTTTGTGTTGACTTGGATGAGTCGACTCGTGATATATGTCAAGGGCGATTCTGTGTTGAAGTATATGCAGTATTTTAACTCCTCTCCGATTTTACTCATTGTTGGGCTTTCTTGACTCAAGAAATACTAATACATTTTATTTGGTATTTAAGTGAAGTCCGCTATATTCATTTGTTTTTTAAAGTAATCTGTGAATTTCGTCATCCTGGAACTCTTCAAGATTGTCTAATTTGCCCCACCATGTGAACAAAAATGTCTCGCAAATTAATTTGAACCAAGGAGTAAATATGAGACTATCGTCTTTAAACATATCCTTTAATTCTTCCTCATTGACAAATTTATGGTCCTTTACTTCATTTGGGTTTGCTCTAACCGTAATATTGTTTGTCGTCCTCAAGATAAAAATATAGTCAATTTCATGTTCTCCCCACTGTGACTTTTCGTCCCCACTGGCGGACTTATAGTGGATTCTTGTCAAATAACTAAATTTTTCCAATGGACAGTCTGTCTCAGGAATTCCAAGCTCGTGAAATAACTTTCTCCTTGCTGCAACTTTGGCTCCAGAAACAGCTGTTTTTAGATCATTTTGGTCATTATCGCCGTCAGACGAAGCTAGCCCTAGTTCTGAGCTGATACAAAGTGGATGCGAGCAGCATGTGTTCGTCCACATATCAGGGAAGGTGATCTTTTCAGATGCTCTTTGCTGCAATAATAACTTGCCATCCTCGTTAAAAAGAAACACAGAGAATGCTCTATGTAACAAACCATCATTTATGTTTTCCATCAAGTGACACAACTTCTTTGTCCCTGCTCCAATTGGTTTGTCGTTATAATCCAATACAATGCATAATTCTTCCATTAATTTAATTTGTTCCTCATCATGGCCCTCGAAGACCTTTTCAGATGATGAAAAACTACCAGCAGATGTTGGAATACCTGTGATATATTCCATTGGTACAACCCCCTTCCATTTTGACAAAATATCCGATTCATTCAAGCTTTTAAGTAATTCATCGTATTGGGACATCCTTCTTTTTTTGAAATTTACCTTACAGAGTTTTTTTTTATTTACGTTCTCGAAACGTTGTGCAGGAACTAAGTTACATTATATTAGGCTTCACGACGATAGTTTGGTAAAATATGTCGCAAACTTTTTTATTATGTTGTTAACCCAAATTAGTTAGGAAATATTATGCAGTGTTCATGTATTACAATTTTGTAGCCGGATTCACAACTGGTATGTTAGTGTTTTTTGTGACTTTTGTGACTTTTGTAATAAATGTGTTAATGAGCGACAATATTAAAAATCGTACAAGTACTTATAATATTTCTAGTTTCTAAAATCCAATTTCAACAAAAAATGTAAAAACACCCTGATTTTAGTAAATTAGAAAAAGAGGTCATGTTTTAGGAATTATTTACAGCATTGTATTCGATTAATTTATGAGAGTGGTTTAGATTCATGACGCTATTGGACCGGAATTTTGAATAACGCACGACCATAGTAGATATTCGATGTCGTGTTAGTTTCTCATTGTCAAAAATTTGAAAAATAACTTCGAAGAACTCCTCATTATGTCCACAACTCCACGCGAAAGACGTTTCATCAAGGGTCCTGATGATAAGGCTATGAAAAGTAAGGTCGAGTCTTTACAAGCCGAGATAAAACAATTGGAAGCAGCCAATGCCGAGATTAATTCTCAAATCCAGCGTTCCGGTCTTGATCTGAAAACTAACGAAAGAAAAAATTCTTTGCTCGCAAGATCCAAAGATATTCAGTCGAAACAAAAGGGATGGAAATCCGAGAGGGATGCTATTCAAGAGCAAATTAGGAATGTCGATGCCAACATGAAGAGAAAGATCACTGAGATTCAAAAGTTGACAGCTAAAAACTCGTTCAAGTCCATTGCTGAAATGGACGCAAGAATTAATCACTTGGAAAATTTAATCAGCAGTGGCAATGTCATTTTGGCAGATGAAAGAAGACACGTAAAGGAGATGTCCCATTTACGTAAGATACGTAAGGACTATGGTGAGGTTGAGAAGCAACAAGAATTGATCGATAGCGACAAAGTCAAGATTAATGAGTTGAAGAAGAAGTTGAACGCTATTGGAGATAAGGATATCAATCAAGAGTATCAGAAGATTCAACAAGAGTTGAACGAAATTTTTGATTCGAACAAGTCGGCCAACGCGAAGAAAAGTGAGTTGTACGATAAAAGAAACTCAAATGACAAATTGAGAAGAGCAAAAATTGAGGAAATCAATAAGCTCAGAACTGAATTCAGAGAAGAGTACACTAAATTCAAAAAAGCTTTGGCTGATGAGCAGAAGAGAAGAGAAGAAGAAGAAAAGCTCGAGCAAGAAACTATCAGAAAAGCTAAGAGAAAGGAGGCTGCTGAGAAAAGATTAGCTAAGGCATCCGTTCCCGCTTTTACGAAGGAAATCAATGAAATCCATACCTTGTTGGCTTATTTTGACCCATCTTACGTCAAACCCTCAAACAATGTTGTTGTTGAGGCAACAAAAGCTACATTTGAGACTAAAAATAGTATCAGGCAAGTTGAGGCTCCAACGGATGTTATCATTATCAAAAAGGAGCCACAATCGTTCTTTGAAGGCTCAAAATCTAAAAAGAACAAGAAGAAAGCTCAAAAAAGCAAGAACTTTACTGTTGACACTGATATTATTGCTTCCTTGAGTGATTTGTCCATTTCATTACCAACTAAGAGTGACGATGTTCCAAACACTGTGTCTGTTTTGAAAGAAACTTTAACTGCTTTGCAATTAAAACAAGAGGAACAAACAAAAGCTAACATCGAGAGAGCAAAGGTTGAAATTGCCAAGTTAGAAGCTGAGGACGAGACTACCGAAGAAGAGGTAGTAGAATCAGAATCGGAAGCGTAAAGTCATTAAACTTTCAGCTCCAAATTGCAAAATATATCATTTATAAGTTCGGAGGAGTATTTTCAGCTGATTAAACTGACCTTGTATAAACATGAAACAATTGGATGATTTTGCTTTTTCTTTGCTATTGCGGTTGTAGGAATAACTTTGATAGGCATCTTGTTGTAGTTTAGATGAACTGTAAAATGAGTGTGTTTCAGGATTTGTGAGTATTGCAAGAATTGGCACACATAGGCCAGTCACGTGCGAAGAAATGCGATGGATTGCATGTCAATTTTTGAAGAAGTAATACTTTCATATAGAAAATGGCCAGTGGAGAATCTGCCGCCTCTTCAAAAACAACAAGGAAACCCCTGAATTCAATGCAAGATGCAGAAATTTCCTTGTGTATTCCATCTACCATTATATCTAGTTCTAATGCTAAGAATTTGGAACAAATCACCAATCTTGCATATCAAATTGCAAAGGCAGCTTCAGTATATAACGTTTCTGAGATCGTTGTCCTAGATATTCCATCCGTTGAAGAAAGGTATAGGAAGCAAGAACTGGAAAGTTTACGTGAGTTTAAGCTACAAGGCGATGCTGGTAACAGAAAAATTATGTTTAATAACGTTCAAGAAGATGCAAAGGATAGTCACGCCGGTAAGAGGTCGGAAGCAACTGCTTTGAAAAGCGACTTTCATGAAAATAACTCCCTATTATTTGCTACTCTTTTGCAGTATTTTGTTACCCCAAAGTATCTCGTGAAGTCTGTCTTCAGAAAATACGTCAACAAGTTCAAATATGCAGAAAAGCTTCCCAAACTCAGCACTCTACCATTTATGAATAACAATGGTGTAGGAAGGGACTTCAAAGAAGGATTGACCATCGCTAAGCATACGCCAAAAATTCAGAAGAAGAATAAGAAGGTCAGTGCAATTAGGAAATTAAAGGTGACAAGGTACGTCAACATTGGAGAATCTACTCCGTTGGAATTACTGGGACTGGAGGTTCCCGTTAATGTGAGAGTTACTGTTGACCTCAAAAACAAGAAAGTCGTAAGTCCGCGAGCAGCGTATGGTGTATCTGGGTGTAAAGCATCGTTTGGCTATCATGTGAGGCTAGCTCAAAATTTTAGCGCTATCTTCACTGAACTGAGTTTTCCTCAGGGCTACACGGAATCGATTTTCGTGAATGCTGATAATTTTTTCGCTTCTGGTTCTTCATATAATTTACCTAGGGCAGGTGAGATTTCTTGTGGCCAAGTTCTCATAGTTGTTGGAAACTTACGTGATTTAGAGTATTCTTTCAAGCAGGATAGCATTGAGGGTGTTAACAATGTAACTGAAATGTTCGACAGTGAACTAGCTGTGCGCGCAGGACTTAGAATCGAAGACGCAGCATTAGTTTGTTTGACGAAATTGTTATTATAAACAACAACTGCGGTCTAGACCGATTACATACAGGAACAATTTTTTTTCCCAAACCAATAGCCGTTGCATATGGAACTCTTTTTGATAAACTCTCATAAGTCCAAATATATTAAGGCTTTTCAAATAAAAATTAATGAAGAATTTTCACAATACGCCTGCCGTAACAAAGAATACCTGTGTAACATCGTAAACTGCACACAATTATTTGTTTACAATCCTCATTCTTGGAAATTAAAACAGATCACAATTTAAAAGAGAAATACTTTCCTTTGAAAATCCGCTTCAATGCTTTAGCGTATATTAGATCATGTAGAAAATATAGGCTTAATATTTTTTACCTCGGTATATGTTAAGTTGTTTTGGAATGGTCCATCTTTTGTATTTGAAGAGTCCAAATCGAGTAACGCTCCAGCTAAAGGACGAACTGCATAGAAACGCACGCGAGCTTCCAAAAATAGGTGCCCTCACTCACCGCCACACAAGTACTAAAAAACACACCCTTTCCCACTTTCCGTTTTCCACTCTCTCTTTTCAAACCCAACTGCTAAAATGCAATTCAAATCTTTATGTGCTCTTGCTACGGCTATTACCTCTGTTGCCGCTATTGGTGATGTATGTCTTTAACAATATTTTTCTTGATTCACAAGTGAAACAGGTATCTAAAAAATTTTTTTAATTGTTTACTAACTCATTTAGCTCGGATTCAACTTGGGTGTCAAGAATGAACAAGGTAACTGCAAGTCGGCATCTGACTATGCTACTGACTTTGAAAAGTTGAAGGGTTACACTAACGTCGTTAAGACTTACGCTGTTTCTAACTGTAATACTTTGCAGGTTTTGGGCCCAGTTGCCGAACAGGCTGGTTTCCAAGTCATTTTTGGTATCTGGCCAAATGATGATGCTCATTTTCAAGAAGAGCAGCAAGCTTTGAAGGACTATTTGCCTAAAATTTCGAAGGATACCGTGAAAGTCTTCACAGTTGGTTCTGAAGCATTGTACAGAAAGGACTTGACTGCCTCTGGATTAGCATCTGCTATCAATACCATTAAAGATGTTTTACTGAACATTAAGGACAAAAACGGTGAGTCCTACTCTTCCGTCGCTGTCGGTACAGTTGACTCTTGGAATGTTATTGTTGATGGTGCCTCTGTTGACGCTATCAAGGCCGCTGATTTCGTTTTCGCTAACGCTTTCTCATACTGGCAAGGCCAGACTATGCAAAATTCCTCTTACTCTTTCTTTGATGACATTATGCAAGCTTTGCAAACTATTCAAACTATTAAGGGATCTACCGACATCAACTTTTGGGTTGGTGAAACTGGATGGCCTTCCGAGGGTTCTGCATTCCAGAATTCTCAACCAAGTGTTAGCAACGCTAAGAAATTTTGGCAAGAGTCTATTTGTGCTATGAGAGCTTGGGGTGTTAACGTTTGTGTTTTCGAAGCTCAAGACGAGGCTTGGAAGCCAGATACCTCCGGTACTAGTGGAGTTGAAAGACACTGGGGTGTGTATGACTCTTCTTACAACTTGAAGTACTCTTTGGACTGTCCTTTTTAAGCTTTCTTCAATAAGAATGATACCCTGAATCTTATATAAAAAGAATGTGAATGAATAAGGATCGAAAATCTTTGGACACATGTTCGATGTAATTGACCCGAAGCTGAATTTCTCGGAGATCCTTAAGTTACAATATCTATGGTGCTTAATTGAAACTGCAAGAATAATGAGTAGCCAAAGGCATCTTTAATAGTGACAAGTTAATTCAGGTATCATTAGTTTAGCGATTGCGAAATTATAGATTTTGGTGAATATCAAGCATCGCTTGCCTTTTTCGTAGAAAATATTCATTCATCTTGTGAATTCGAAAGATGTACATAAAGCCGTGAGTTATTTAATCTGCAAACAATATTAACCGCAATGAAACCCAACAACTATTGTACGGGAGTTATTTCTATACAATTATGTTCTGTATACATGATATGGAAAAGCTGTGGTCCAGGCGATAAGATCCTGATGAGTGACAAAAAAAGCTGAAACAAGCTCATTAAGTCATATTTTTACTGTGACTCAGTTTTCGAGTAGCATCAAGTGGTAGAAGGTAATAAAGCTTCCAGTTCCTCCAAGCTATTCGTGAAATAACTAGTTGAACATTATAGCTCAGTATGTCTAGCACCTAATTAGCTATTTTCATTCGTTGATAGTCCGCAAGAAGAGGATCTTATAGTCTTATATAGATATACGGGAGGAGCGGGAAAATCTTTTGAAACGGCTTAGCTCCGGGATTCGGCTGTAATTACCAAAACATGGCCTGGTATTTTTGGGACTGGGTAATTTCCGCTTCTCCGGGTGGTTTTATTTCCCAGAACTGAGCAGTAGCGCTTGTCAGGGTTGATAATTTCCTGAATATGTTGACTGGGTTGCATTGGATATAGACAAATGATCGGGAAACGTAGGTTATAATTGTTCACATGGGTAGTGTGATATACTCGAGGTTCTTACATAGTAATAATAGATTCGAATGAAAAGTCTGGAAATGTTGCCCCAAATTTCCCTAAAAAAAAACATATACAGAATCCTATTTTGATTTGACAATGAGCTTGTTCCCTCTTCTCGTAGTGAGAGTCACATTAGGAAAACACTCCACTTTTCAACCAGTAACTACAAAAGAACCTAACTAATTGTATTGCTAATGTCTTTTCTTGCCGGAACAAACATTTTTGATAAATAATACTTATGAAAATTCCATCACGTACGGGTTTCATTAACGTTGTTATTTCCGAAAGTAATCCATCCATAAACAATTGTCATTCTGCCCATGCTAAACTAGTTATTAACTATTTAGTTTCAGTACAAGTTTCAGAATCAATTTCAGTATCAGATGTCATTCTAAATTACAATGGAAGCAGGGCATGAGAAAACCCGAACAATCTTTTTATTGCAAAACTGGTTAGCATGTATTATCCGTACAAATAGGGGCTGCAATTACCTAAAGGAATTTCTGGAGATTCATATGTACTTTCGAAAATGGTTTCTTCAATTGTTTAAACAAAGATAAATCCTGGGAATCTAACCTGAGGGATTCTTTCCACGTGTTTCCACTTTTCTATATATGGTGGTACGGACCTTATTACTTCTTTGGATGATTTCACATGCGTATTATTACAATATTTTTAAAAATTGTGGGAAAAGTAAATGTACACACTATATTGTACCTTGTTAGATGCTCGATATATATCCTAATATTCTTCAGTTATGTTCCCACCATTTAATATAGCACTGCCTTTCTTTTAAAGCTTGTTAGAAAAATTCATATGACAGCTAGAATCAAATATCTAGTGTCAATGAATCATACTAACGAGGCTTAAGCTTAGGCTCAGCTTCAAGTATTCAAGGACACTTGAATACTGGGCGCTCATGCGCATGCACGTTGATGCACGTTAGATGTACGCCATTGAGAACGCCCAATCTGAGCTTCTTAGGACCGATGTGAAACAAAGATAAAATAACTTAAAAACGATTACGATTAGGATCTAATTTCATATAATCTAAAGAATAGATTAAAAGTAAGATAGAAACAATACCAAAAGGTACCATAACTATTATATAATAAAGTATAATCTAGCATAAATGTTGTAAGTAGTCAAATAATCCGCACTACCCATGGGAGTAAAAATCACCTACGATGTGCGATCAGACGTGGAATTGCCATAGACCCTGACAAAGCAGGAGTACAACCGCTATTCAGCCGTTCCCTACTACCACCATAATTGTCATGTGACCCTTACCAGTAGGAGTACAACTGCTGTTCAGCCATTCCCTACTACCACCGGATTTAGGACATGGCAACCTGGTTTATACACAAACCCCAAAAGTCTATATAAACCCCGGGATTCCCAGTAATTGGGAATCCATCAACGAATAAACAGAGTTACAAAATTACCAACGCATCAAAGAATTTAACAAATAAAGTATATAGTATAAATAAAAAAAATAGAGAAAAAGAAAGGGTAAAAGGTCTGCAGTTTCAGGAAAACCCTCCAGGCTTACCCGAAGCTTTCCAAGAAGTATATAACGCCAGCAGGTTCGCCCGACTACACATTTCCTTAGGGATTTCTCTTTCGATGACACCATTTGGTTTGAAAGACTGTGAGAAGGGGTACGAAACATTTTGAATTATTGGTTTGAAACATTTTGCTAGTGTAGTTGGAAACATTATGTCGCACTGGTTTGAACCATTCTGTCTTCTTGGCTCGAAACATTTTGTCTTCTTGTTTTGAATCATTTTGAAAAACACTGTACATAGAGGCAACTTGTCCGAGTGGTTAAGGCGTGGGACCTCACCGAAGTCGATATTTTTACCAACTGTTTCTATATATTCTGTTACTGAATTCAGGTGTATTCAAGCGGGTGGTTCTTATTTTTAAATATGTTCATATTTGAATTTTTCCTGCCTTTTGTCGAAAAGTATGAACAGTAAAATCAGGGAGGTTGAAGTGCTTACGTACAAAAAGAGAATATTAGCAATAAACAGGGGTTGAAAAAAAGGAAAATGGATTACTGTCCCGTATGAGTTCCAAATTTTAACTAAGTTCTCGAGTCAGTTAACCGAGGCATATTAAATTCAAATTAAATACGCCATGAAAGTCATCAATACGATGAAAAAACCGAAGTCTATGTATGAGGTACCTGAAGAATTGACCTGAGAGACACTTGGAATAGGGTTCGTGTATCTTGCTGAAGTGATCATCGTGGTTGGCAGAGCACCACGAGTCAGCAGGTTAGAGACATTTGCAACTCGAGAAGATATAGAGATTCCACTTGGCATTGGAGTAGAATTGACTTTAGCTTCATCCTGACTAGCAGGATTGGAAAATAAATTCGTTTTGCTTGAGATAGATCCGGGCGAAAATGTAGACGAAGGTATAGAAGAGGATGCTTCAGAAGATGGTACACTTAGATTCTCTCCATTTTTGAGACTTTCAAAGTCACTTTGTGCTTGTGTTTTGCGGCCATTCACCGTACCTCCAACAGCTTCAATGGAAGACCAGCTACCTGATTGATCTCCATACTTGTATTCAGAGCCACTGGAGTAGTCAACAGCAATAATAGATTTGATATCCATGTCAAAAGGACCCTGTGAGTAATCCGTGATTCCACCAGCCCATTCAATTGTACCTGGTGCGTTGGTTGGATCACCACCAGCCCAAGCTCCGGCATAAATACGCATAGGGGTTTGAGGAAAACCTTGAGGATTTTTAGGATCCAATGTCCTCATGACTGTTCCATCTAAGGCAAAAGTGACTGAATCTTGTGTGAATTCAATGGTGTATGTGTGGTATTCTTCTACGAGAGAGGTTGCCGCATTGTGGAACTCACCTCTATCGTAAGTATCAGTATTTCCCTTGGAGAAGAAATTTGACTGAAACTGTTTGGTGTCTGCACCAAGAAGCTCAATATCAATTTCATCGAGGTCATCACTCTGGAGGAAGAATGAAGTAACAATGCCTTTACCGGGAGCAGCTTTCATAACTACCTCAACTTTGCCAAACATCATATAGAAGTTCGACATAATTGATGGATTGTCACCTTGTTTTGCGACTCGGAATTTAACACCATCACTTGTATAAGAAATGCCGTTGCTGACTTTCTCGGTGAAGTATTTGGATTCGCTAAAACTTGTTTCCTTAATAGACGCCCCTAGGGCCTTGTCAGAATCGCAACTTTGTTTGAGTGGATTGCACGTATCCGCAGCCAATGTGATTGCCAATAAGGGAAAAAGTGTAAAAAATTTCATGATAAAAACTAGTAATAAAAGTGGGAAAATTTCAGAGGATATAGCATCGCATTATAAATCATTTCGTGAAAATCGTCAAGATCTATTTTTGAATTAAAGGTCATTCAAACATGTTCGCGTTGCACAGGACAGCGGTGCGGTTTGAGCGCGTCCTAAGGAAACGCGCTTGTGCGACGAAAATAGAACCGGGGCTGTGTGGTAATAATTTCGCTAAGGTCCCCCTTGATCGAGCGTTTTCGGAGTGCAGAATATGAATAGTCCCTGCGGCGAACAAACAAAGCCAGGATATTCCCTTTGTTCCTATTGTAGAGGACTAACAATAACATACATTCATGCACTATAATATCCTTTATATAATTTCTGATACTCCTTTGCACACCTCATTATGTTTCATGGACTTCATATAATCCTTCATGTACTTTGTTATTATGTTTTCTGCAAAATATATTAGATTATCTCCGATCATCGCTTATTCAAACTTTCTTAGTATGTTTTTATTCATGATTTCATTGGTATAAACTAAAGGATATATAATTAGTCGAATCTTGAATTATTTTGGCGAAAATGGAAAAAATGGTGTTTCATTCAATTTGCTAGGCAATGTGTTGGCTTGTTTTCAAACATATCTCCGGTTGTTCGCATTAGTCTGTAAATTTTGTGAGCCCCGCGGCTGCGTCTTTGTAAATAGTGTAAGTTCTTAAGATGGATGCGAAGAGGGCTTGGACTCTTGGGTGTTGAAGATAATAGAGAAAGCATTATTGGTTGTTTATTGTTCCATTATCTTTTCACTCTTCTTATGTGTGCAAATATTATGCATGCAATTGTACGCAATTATTATTCAGACAAATTTTTTTTCAATTGACGAATCTGGCTTTTATGTTTTTCCCGCGGCCTGGACCAATTTCTTGGCGGTTCCATTTGTATGCCAAGAACTGTTGCGAATTTTGCGGGGTACGCAACTCTCAAGCGGGGCTATTATCATGCTTTGTTTTTAGTAGCGAGACGCCCGGAACAAAGTTTTTCTCGTCATGCTTCTGCATTTTGGGGTGCAATTGACGCCAAGAACACCTGATCAGACCATCTTCAAAAAAACACTTTGTTTATGGGCGGCAAAATGGGTGTCTTATGGCAGCATAAGCGCGAATAGCCTGACATACAATAATGCAGGGTGTTTCAGACATTTCGATGAATATTAAAATATAATATCTGACAGAATCATGTAAAATTTTTTATTCCAGACAAAATTGACAGCAGTGATGAATTCCAGAAAATTACTTTACGTCTTGGCTTTTGTTGCCACACTGTCAGGGCTTACCCTAAACTGTGATACGTCCTCTCTTTCTACTTTAGTCAAACTGGGAGAGAATAAACAGATCTTCTCTCAATTACTTTACTCAGATAATGCATTCTATGACGACGTCAACAATGTACTCGGAACTTTAGATTTTGTGGAATCTCATCTGTATCAGAGACAACCCTATGTTGCAAATGGTTATTTTGGATCGAGAATTCCCAATTTGGGCCACGGATTTGCCAACGATACCTTGTCTTCATTGTTACAAGCCAATAATGAAGACTTATCCAACGGATGGCCATTGTTCAATGAAAGATATGCCGGGGCTTTTGTGGCTGGCTTTTATGACTCACAAGAGTCCACCAATGGAAGCAACTTTCCTTGGTTGTATCAATATGGATGGGACAGTGTGATTTCTGCAGTACCGCAATGGACGTTCTTAGGGTTAGCTATGGAGGGCAAGGTTTTGGATCCTTCGTCTCCGCCGGCCACATGGGGAACCATAAGCAACTACACACAGAACTTATCTATGGAAACGGGTGTTGTTTCAACCCAGTACAGGTGGCTTAACAAAGTTAATGTTAGGTATGATGTATCTGCCAATAAGAATGATATCAACTTGGGCCTGGTTAAAGTGACAATCGAGAATCCTACTGATGAAATTGTCACCATCACAGTGACGGATCGCTTAGATTTCAAAACCTCCAGAAGATGCACACTCAGGATTGTAAAGCAGTCTGATGAAGGATTATTGATGTCTTTTAGTCCATCAGGTCTCAGTGACATATTTGGGGCCATATACTCTGAAGTTTCTTTCAAAGGGGGAAATGTCGTGTCTGATAAATATGGCGATGATAACGACTCAGTAGAGCGGAATGTGTCGTTTTCAATTGAGCCAAAGAAAAGAATTACAGTGTCCAAGTTAGTTGGCATAGTGACGACGGATTTGGATGCTTCAGTGTTCAAGCTGGAGGAGAATGTTGTACAGACCGTTCAGAAAATTGTGAAACAGAGTGATTACAATAAGTTGGTCAAGAGCAACGAGAAAGCATGGTCAAAATCTTTGAGGAATTCACTCGATGTAAAGTTTCCAGACAGCCCCTTATTGACCTTGGCATCCAGAGCTTCGATATATCATATCAATGCAAATATGCGTGAGGGCGCAGAGGGACTCACCTCTGCATTAGGTGTCTCTGGGTTATCTTCAGACTCTTACGCTGGCCAGGTGTTCTGGGACACTGATCTTTGGATGCTGATTGGAATTTTGCCATTTAATCCCGAGGTCTCCAAGAGTTTGTTGCATTACAGACTCGAAACAAGAGACCAAGCTAAGAAGAACATTAAGTCTCCACTGCGGCCAAGGGACACCTTTGAAGGAGCAATCTATCCTTGGACAAGTGGCAGATATGGAAACTGTACTGCCACGGGGCCATGTTTCGATTATGAGTACCATGTCAGCGCCGCCGTGGCACTCTCAGCATTCAAGCTATATTTGAGTGGATCGGTTGATGATGCTTTCCTTGAAGAAAAAATTTTCCCAATTATCTACGATGCCGCAACACTTTTCTCAACCTATGTGGAATATAATGAGACATTGGCTAAATACACCATTCGCAATCTTACTGACCCTGACGAGTTTGCTAATCATGTTGACAATGGCGCATACACAAACTCTGCCATTTCTGCCACTATGTCATGGATAGAGGCTGTCGCCAAGCATCTTGGCAAGACTATACCCCAAAAGTTTTTGGACATTAAAGGCAAAATGCACATGCCAGTCTCACCCGAAGACTCAAATATTGTTCTTGAGTACAGTGATATGAATTCTTCAATTCAAGTTAAACAGGCAGATGTAATCATGATTACTTATCCTCTCGAAAATGAACTCATCACACCTCAGCAAGCTGTGGCAAATTTGGAGTACTATGCCATGAAACAAGTCAGCACAGGTCCAGCAATGACGTATCCAATTTTTTCGATCGTTAGCTCAGCTCTTCGCAATGAAGGCTGTTCTTCTGAATCCTATTTGATGAAATCAGTACAACCTTTCTTGAGGGGTCCATTTGCACAGTTTTCTGAGCAAAACAATGATAATTTTTTGACCAATCATGGAACGCACCCTGCATTCCCGTTTTTGACTGCACATGGAGGTTTTTTGCAACTTATTATCCTGGGAATTCTTGGTATCCACTATACTTTTGAGATTAAAGGAGGTCTGATCGTCAGATACTTGGAATTTGATGCTAGTAAATTGTCCCTTTTGCCTCAAGGTATTAGCGTGAAAGGGTTAAAATACCTCAACCATACTTTGGACATCACTTTAAACGAGTCTAAATTTATCATTGAGAATAAAGGTTTAGTGGATGGTTTACGCAGCTCTATTGACGAATTTAAGGTTGTTTTCAATCGGAAGAATAATAAAAAAGAGACAAAAATATTGTCCAAAAACTCCAAGATATCATTTAAAGTCAGTCTGTTGAAAAAATCCAGATCGGATAGTCTCACAGAGTGTGGTTTGGCTCGGTTTGCTAACATTTCAAGTGGTGTGTTTGGAGATGTTGCTGATCTGATGCACGATGGTGACAATAGCACACATTGGCAAGCCGTAAATAAGGACAAAGCAAGGATTTTCATAGACTTGAAGCTGGAACAGGCCCTTTCTAAAGGCCTGATCAACTGGGGCGACAAGCCTGCTCAAGAACTTCGGATCTTTGTGGAAAATATCTTTCCTGAAGACAATTCCCTTCAGGCTTACCAAAGATATGTTTTGAATATTTTAGATGAAACCCAACCACAAATCAATACCTTGTGTGATTTAAAGTGGGACACTGAAGAAATTATCAAATTCAAGCAAGTGAACGCAGAATCAGTCACTACTTCTGAAGCACGTGATGAAGGTACAGGCGTCCGCTTACAAAAGGCTCAGAACATCACAAGTTTTGAATTTCCAGAAATGACGAAATCGAGATTTGTCTTGGTTGAATTCGAGGGCACTCATGACGACTCAGATGAGGGAGCAAAGATTTACGATATCTCATTTATGTAAATACTGTTCAATAAATTTGACCTCAACCAATCTTATTTAGAGAGCGTGCGGTAGTTTAAGAATAATTACTTAGATTTTATACCATCAGCTCTTCTTACACTTGAATCATAGATTTCCACTTACTGGGATCCATCGACGAATATACTCACACAAAAGTAAAAGTGTCGAAGAATCTATTAATAGTAATAGTAATATGAATAGGAAGTCATAAACTGTTGCACACTAAGCAATACATTGTCTCTTAGTACCAATTTGACGGCTGTCGGTTTGCGTCCTATTGGTAATTCGACTAATTCAAAGGTTCCATTTGTCTTATGACCAATCTTTGCTTCACTGCAATGGCTAAAGTTAGATGAGAGTTCATTTATTGTTAATTGTTCCAGTAAATACAAACGAAAAATATACAACGGACAATTTAATAAGACATCAAATTATTCATCCTGTTAATTACTTTCTTAGAATTCATAATCACGCATTTTATTGTATAAGATTTCAACATATAATATGCAGCACTATAAAGTCGTGCATAGTACATTATACTATCGGTTCTCACCCTTTGGTCCTACTTTTACACGATAAGACCACATGTTCTCCCACAGAATACGCTGTACATTAGGCTCCGTAGCCTTTTTTAGACGGTCAGAGTCTTTACCTATAAGTGCAATGAATGACGAGTTCCGTTTCCACTCGGAAGTTTCTAGTGACGTCATGTATATCATGTTCATCATAGTACTCACGCTTCTAGGCATAGTTGTCTCGTCTGCTGCCCTTTACTGCGCCTTTGCTTTCCACAGGCGTATTTCCGAAGAGGATTTGAGTAGACAAGAGGACAATCAGGCATACTTGGAGCTTAATCTGGACGAACAGGAAATTTTTTTCCAGGCTAAAGAGCACATCGCCACAAATCCTTATCTAAGAGGCGCACTCACGCTATCGCAAAATTTGTGTATTCAAGAAAGGGGCATCAAGGCTTGGGAATTTGTCAAAGATGGAATGCTTAGCAATAACGATCTTCTCATAGTTCAAAAGTTTGAGCTTAATTTTTTTAAGAAGTTCGAATGTTCTACGCAAACAAATTTGCCAATACCGCTAGTCAATGACGTGTATTACTTCGAGAGCAAAATATTTTCGCTACCTAACCCTGAGGAAACCATCATATCTATTGGCCTTGCACCAAAGCCATATCCTTGGTTCAGGCTACCTGGCAGACATGCCCAATCAATATCATACGACAGTGACGGATACAGACGTTATAACCAGCCATTTCCTTTTAAGAATGATGCACCCTTTCCTCAGTTGATCGAGGGTGACGTGGTTGGAGTCGGCTACAGAGTTCGCTCAGGAACCGTCTTTTTTACCAGAAATGGAAAGAAGGTGAGCGAGCTGAAGATTGGAGGACATGTTAAAAACTACAGACTACCGGAAAATGGTCAGATATACCCCGTAATAGGTGCTAACAACTTATGTTCAGTCCATGTTAATGTCGGTCAGATTGGCTACGTATTTATTGAAGGAAATGTGAAAAAATGGGGATTTGCCCCTTTGGAAGGAAATGGTCCTGCTCCTCCGGCATATAACAAGTTCAATGGTGACATATTGTTGGAGAGATCGGAGGTGGATGATGAAAATGACTTATTGGAAAGAGAAAATGATTTTCCCCCGGATTTTTGGGGCTTGCATGAAAGAGAGACGGATTATGATCACGACAAATTCAGTTACAACGCCTATAGTGACGCATCTGCGGTAGAGCGCATAACCTTGAATAGTCTAATTCCGCAAACTCCGCCAAATTATGACAGTGGCGGAGATTCGGACAGCACCAATGGCTCTACAGATATTGCAGAGGATAATGCCTTAGATGGCAGCGAGGACTTGGCTGCGCCAGACAACCTCGTGTCTGATTTGTCAGAGGATACTAATGCGCCAGACGGAAGAGGGGTTGATGCAACAGGAGCAGGTTTCAACCATTCAACTAGAGACACAGTCGTGTTATCCGCTGACCCAGGAAGTCTGAAAGGTACTGATTCAAAAAATTAAGGGATTTAGACGACGCTGTTCTGGATGCTAATTTAGTTGATGTTTTAGACGACAAATGACGCCCGTTGTTGATCAACGGAATGTCAAAATTAGGTTAGGGTAAAACGGTAATAATTCAATGCAAGAGGTTCTTTATTTTGATATTACTTTTAACAAGCATTGACAATTATAAGAGGGATCAGTGTTTCAAAGCAGACTTAAAAGAGTTGGCGCCAAGATATTTTGGAGACGATGATGAGGTGCAGAATACATTCAAAGGTAGTTGTCACATATCCTATTGCAAATGCGCCACGGTAATGATTTTTCACCTGTGCTAATAAGTTGTACAGGTGAAACAAAGTTTGGAAAAGTCGAATAAATTTCCAGATTAAAGGATGATTATTCATGAAAATTTTTCGGACTATATTTGCTGTTCGGTATATTTGTTGTTCAGTCATCCTTCACACATTGTATCTAAACTTGGGAATTTTAAAGAAGTCCGAATTCGCAGCTTTTCATACGGCACTTTTGACATTATTGCGAATATACAGGATTCCCCCACAAACTTTGTTGCGCTTCGGCGCATTTCCGCTTTTCACGGCGCGCAAAATGTCACCCGGCCTACAAAAGCACAGCCAGCCTTGAGGAAAAACATGGGGTATTTATATAAATAAGGCCAACAGAAAAACGCCGTTCAAGCACAGAAATTATAAAAGGCTTTTGCTTATCTCTTATCGCAAGCCAATAATTAAATCGCACCCACCAGCAATCCGCCACATCAAATCATTCAATTTTGAACTATCTACCCCAGCTTTGAGATTGCACCTTTACGTCAGAAAATACTTCTTTTGGCCAAAAATTAAAGCTAACCAAAAAAAGAAAACATGATTCAAAAATACACATGTGTTCCAATTTCAGACTACGATGTCTTGATAGTTACCAATGGAACAGTCACACAAGTAGAAACCGCATTACTGGAATTGCAAAAAAAGAATGAAATTCCAAAGAACGATAACCTGGTTTACTTAGACTCATTCAAGGATCTCATTACACATTTGAATTTAGAGGGATTTGCTGAGCCTGGTTCGGGCTTGTTCCTTGGAAAAATTGTCTTCATGTTTTTCAACGGAGTGGATTTTGTGCAGCAGTTTCTTAGTGAGTGCATCGACTATTTCAATGAGTTGCAAAATTCGTACCAGAAATGCGGCAGACTTCTCAACACATACTTTTACTTTGACTCTACAATAACGCGCACTGGCCAAGATGTTCAGTTCAACGACTTGGCAGAATCCCATGAATTTCTCACTGTCACTACAATTGCTTGCGACATTTTGAAAAAAGTGAGCTTCATGACCCAAAGGATTAGAGGTTTATACTTCAACGATAGACTCTTAACGGGAGAGCGTCTCTACGCAGTTCATGCTTTGTTGGCGAACTTCCCTCTGGTCGAGAAGTTGGAATTGTTTAGCGGAGTGCCTGTGCTGATGAACTACTTGCTGCAAACCTGATTTGGTAAATTGCAACTCTATAGATTTATGACTTATGACAGTTTAAAATTGTAACCAATTGAGAGATTTATGTTAAAGTGAGACTTCATTCATGAGCTGATTGTAAAGTAATAGTTCGAAGGAATAATGCCATGGATCTGACATTTCCTTAATCATGATGAAATTTTAACATGAGCAATGTTTTATTTAGGATCCTGAATAGACAGCAGTGCAGGAAAGTGCAACAGTGCAATTGTCGTTTTCTTGAGGGGAAAAGAGTGAAATGTGGCTCCATTTATTGTTTTTTGGCGTGGGGCTGAAAAGTCAGGCTCTGAATGAGTTTCGATTAATTCATATGTTAATGGCAGCACTTTTGAATCCTTGCTGTGACGATATTCAAAGACGAAATTAGACTCGTTGGCAATTGAATTACATTCATGTTGTAATTTCAGAAAAATGGGCACATTTCTTCTTTCATCTGAAGCTAAAGTGTTTAAAGAGCCAGCGTCCAGATGCACACTATCTTCTCCAATATGGCACAGAAACCCTTCAAATTCATTCTAATAGTATCCGATACTAATCAAATCACTGCCTTGATCAACAAGGAGAAAATCTGTTTCCGGCACTTCGTCAGAATCTCCACAAAACTCGTAATCAAAGGATATTGAGATCAAATCAATAGGGGCATATTCGCTGATAATCGAATTTAAGTCAGATTGCATATTGGAAAAAAACTGCATACATTCGGAATCTTCAAAGTCCCCCAGCCCCATCTTCTCAAAGGTAAGCGATTTCTTGAGTTTTTCTAAGAAACGGTCTCTGCAATTTCTCACGGCTAAAGTACTGGTTTCAAAAAAGCTAGGGTGATAGTCAAATGAAAAAGAATCAGATTCAGAGTCACTGCATATATCTTCACTAAAAATAGTAGGGGGAAAGTCATGAAGAAAAGACCAAGCCCGCTTTTCTCTGGACCACCAATATTGTCTGCAGTCTTCTCTTTTCGTGGATACTCTTGTTTTAAGGGCATCACACGAATGACAAAGCAATTGTTGCAATTTTCTAATTTTTTCAGATGCTAAAATCCCCATTGGGGTGTAAGTGGTAAGAATCAAGTCGTTGCCTGGTATTTCCAACGGGGTACTAAACAGTACATTTTTAGAAGTCTCTAAGGAAGAGTCTTCTGGATTCAGACGCAAAGAATAACTCTTGGCAGAGGTGTCTTTTAAAATTGGCTTTAAAGGGGTTTGGGGAACATCATCAAATGTATTTTGTAGCAATGAGTTTGGGCTTTGATCATTTATGTCTTTCATTCTAGAATTCAGTCTGTGCCTGACAATAGAGAAGGGGACTAGATAAGATCAGGGAAGGTAAGAACTACAATTATATCAAAATATATTATGCAATAAATGCTGGCTATATTTGTACTGAGCTGTAGAATTCTCTAGTGGTTGGAAGTGTAGATAGCTTTGAGTAGTGGTAGGCAACCACAAAATTGCACCCAAATATTGGTCCTGTATATAAACGCACACAGCTGTTGCGCAGTAGCTTTTACATATTGTGGAAGTTGTCATGTTGAGTTTATTCCTAACTATTTGGCTTCCTGATTTACTACCCAGAATCAATACCAAGTCATAAAAGCGGCGGGGCGCCATTTATAGATTTCCAATGGGGGTTGTGTGCATCACCATGCAGGAGCGGTCAGGACCCTCGGCACTCTCTGATTGGACCAAGTGTTACATCTGCTTCAATCCGCGTTCTCGGACATACATGCAGGAGTCGTATATGTTCAACAACAGCAGCAACAGCAACAGCAGCAGTTCGCATTTAACATCTCAATCGAAAACAGCCTAAAGACACATTGCAAACAATATGAGAAAGATGGCTCCAAGTTTTATTAATTCGTCTGAGAGTGGTGTAACCTGCACAGGGTATGAGTGATGGCCAATATACCTTGTAATTTTTTAAGCTTCCATAATGAGCTAAGCCTAAAATATCGTGGCCGATAGAGCCGCTGGAAAAAAAAAAAGTGGACCCTGCTACACTAATTACAGCATACTTATTCTATTTACTGGCCTTACGAAATCCTATCTCCCCGCAGAATTCAGGCGGAAATCTGGCGCGTTTGCGTTGACCTACCCACTCCACTAGATAAGATAGGCGGAACCAAATAAAGCGTGCGTAAATCCACCGGCTTACTATAGCCACGTGCACATGATTTTAATACTAGCATTAGTTCTCATTATCTTTTTGGGACTTCTAAGACGCCAGAAGGCCTTGGCATATTTCAAACGTGAAAGACGCTTCTACAATAGAGTCTGTGCTGTCGATTCAGAGTTTCGCTGGGATACCTGCGGGCCTATATACATCAGACCTTTCTGTAAAAAGGAAACTTCCAGTTCCGCGTCAAACATCAGTACCTCAGGTACATCGTAAATCAACCATGGTGTACAGTCCAGGGATGATGGAATAGTTGAGTAAACAGATCTCATAGTTTTATCAAGATAAGTAAATACTCTATTAGTATTGCTGTCCTCAAACTGAGTGGACTCGAGTCCATTAGCATCTTCCATGATCACATGAGAAGAGCTCTTAGCAAGTCTTCTAGGGGGAGGCATCGTGATATATGTATTTGTCTGATTAGCTTGGTTATTCTTATAAACATGAGCAACAGCTCCTCTTATTATATTGGAGTGAACCTTCACTCCCCTCATCACCATCTTTTGAGGTAGTTGAGCACATTATTCATTGAAACATCTTAATTAGGAAAACAAAGGCACTTTTGAGACAAGTCCGTTGAGTGAGGTGCATCAATTCTCCACTCTTACATTTTGTTTTTCAACACTTTCAAAGGAAATACAAACTTCAATCCCTCCCTTAAAATCATAAATATTTTTAACAACCATAATGAGTTACTCTTTATCAATATATATATATATATATACCTAGATATTACAAGGCTTCGTTGCGAGTACATGAAGCAATTTCAACATAAGATGATGTTTTGCAACCAAAGCAAGCGGGCCCAAGAGGCTCTCAAGTAATTATATAGCACTGCTATGCATTTCTCGTGCCAGAGATACCTACAGTATTTTAAAGTTGACCAGCAGAAGAAGCTTGTCTCCAACTTAATCAACAACAATTCCTTCCCTTTGGTGGGCGACAACTGCGAGCTTTCGTACCTTTTGAAGGTGCTCACTGAGAAGCTTGAAGAAGACATTTTGATAATACTTAAAGACAACCCAAGTGGCCCGAATGAGGAATACAAGCTAAAAGCTTCCATTACCGGCTCTCCTGCTGGATTCGACCCCTCTGTGAATTTCAACCAGCCCATTTTCTTCATTCATAAGCCTGTGCCTCAATATAAGACTCGCCTCTTCTCCCCTATACAGAGATTCTTCAACAAGCTCGAGCCCAAAGATTTGTGAGTGCGTACCAATCCATCCAAATGAATACTTTCTTGTTCAAAATTGAAAATCATCATGCAAGAGAAGGCGATGCTTTCAAAGAAATTAGCGTCAACGATATATATTTCGAGAATGCTTGCTTTATAAGGTGTGAACGCCAAGTTCTTACCAGACTTCCTAAAACCAGAGCCAACATCATGTTGTTCAGGACCTACTTGTTTCCTGTGAAAGATACCAAATCGGAGGGCCTTGGGCCCGAGCTTGCTAAAGCCATCGACTCTCTTCCCGAGGACTTGGCGTTTTACAAAAGAAGACATGTTTGAGGTGACGCTGTTTTTGAATACCTCCGTTCTGATTGAAGCCACTTGTACTTGTTTTCAACACTGGCGATTTGGCGTCTATTGTAAATTGACATAGTTGCCTGGGAACACACCCACTTCTCCGGTAGCAGCATGTTTTCCGGACCACCAGTCTTCATCGACGAATTCAATTTCGACAATCAAATCACCTTCCTTGAACCCAATTTCATTATCCTCTTCCTTTTCATAGTCGTACTCAGCAATTGCGCTCTTTCCAGAAGAGCTGGAAGACTGCACGCCGTTTTCAGTGTGTTCCTTCTCAGTCTCAGAGGCTTTCTCAGGTTGGTTGATAGTCACGTACGAGCCAGGGAAGACTCCGGTCTCTCCGGTTCTTAAATTCTTACCTGACCACCACTCTTCATCAACGAATTCAATGTTTACAATCAAATCACCCTCTTCAAAACCCACTTCGTTGTCTTCATCCTTCTCGTAATCATACTGAGCAACCGCTGTAATGTTTTCCTCGGATGGTTGGTCCTCAGACTCGGCTGGTTCAAAAAGTTTTGGGATGGGTTCATCTCTAGCCGGCAAAGGTGGCAAATTACGAGCAGGCAAACTTGGAGCATTAGCAATGACTTCTTCTTTTTCTTCTTCCTTTTCGGCTGGAGGAGCAGGATTGATTTTCTTGGGTGGAGCATGGAACGCAGGTTCTCTCGAAGTCATGGGTTTAGGCGCCTGTGAATCCTCATCATATTCGGATTCTCCCTTTTCAGTAGACAGTAATGGGATGTCTCTTTTTGGAGCGACAGGCGCTTCGTCATCTTCATAAGTGTCGGTGTTAAGAGTAGCTCCGGACAATCTGTCCGTGACTTCGGTCTCGGCAGAGTCTTCGGTATTAGGTTCGACCTTGTACTTGCCTCTTTTTTGGGCCCAAGCTTGCGCAGGTGTCAATCCATTTTCGTTTCCGTGAACCTTATAAACACCCTCTGGCATATCGTTCTTCGCGGGCTTTTCGAGCACGTGAGGTTTGGACCCGTAAGATGGCTTTGATCCAAAAGCTGGGGCTTCAGGTGCAGAATTTGCTGGTGTGTAGCGAGAAGCAACGGCGTTAGACGTTTTGGGCTTTGGCAAAGAGGTGACTCTACCATCATGGTTGGACTCGTAAGCAGACTTTCTATCGCCCAATCTCTTGGGCACCTCTTGCGAAGTACTGTCCGGCTTTTCAATGGATGCTTTCGGTGTCGATGAAATTGTATCAGATTTTTGGCTGCGCAACTGTTCAATGTCCACCTTGGTAGGCTTATAGGCGGAAGACTCGTACTTTATGGGATCTTTTTCGAAATCCCGCTCCTCGATTTCCTTCTCATCACCCCATCCATCGTCTTGAGAGGAGGATTCATGTTTAGAAACAACGGAAGGTTTCGGACCAAATGTAGGTTTTGTACTGAATACGGGGTTTGCGCCAAATTTGGGTTTTGCGCCGAATGTAGGCTTAGCACCGAATGTAGGCTTTGACTTGGATTCATCTTCACTTAGTTTTAATTCGAATGGCTTTGACTCCACTGCATTGGGTTTAATCACAGATGGCTTTGGGGTAACTGGCGTGGTCAGTTTGATTGTACCTTTAGATCCAGCAGTTGCGCTGTGCAAAGTGTATCTGGCACCAGCAGCCGCTCCAACTCTCGAAAGCAACTCTTGCACATCCAAATCATCCGAGTCACGAGCCGTGATTTGAACGTGGTACCCGGACAAAACACGAGACACGTCTGCAAAGTTGGCAGCAAAAGACAAGCGCAACTTGGCAGGGGCGTTGTCGGGGCACCAGCCCAATAATATATTTTTGAAGACATCGGAACCTGGAACGGTAACACGTGCTAAACCAAACTGCACCAACCCATCGTTAAATTCGCTCACGAACTCATTCAAGTCTCCATTTCCAGAGGAGCTAGCGTCAAGAACGCCGTTCTTATCAACGGTGAACACTCCGTAGGATGTGCTTGGATCGCCACGCACAATCTTGTTGTAAAGAGCCTCAATGCTCTTTGAGTTTTTTGATATATCAATTTTTTCCATGGCAATACACAGGAACTAGGTATATTGTGGATTACTTGGTGTAGCGGCAACTTACTGAGGCGAATGTTGAGCACTGGAATCATTGTTGATATCTGCAGGTCAACGATTTCACACCTGTACACTAAAAATGAAACCTCCGTACATTCCATATTCCACCCCCTCCCCCCAGTATCTCCAGCGATTCCAGAATTTTTGGAAGGATTTGCGGAATTAGAAAATTTGGGAATTATTTTTCTGGAATATGAAAAATTTCGATATGGGGGAGTGTTTATGGTACTCGATGGATAACCGTTAACTTGTGCACTCTAATGTACAGTGTAATCGGGCCAATAGTTGGCATAATGCAGAGCCGAGTTCACCGCTGCGTGTACTAACCAGCAAAGAACGTCTTGGCTAGCCAGTGTCCAAAGTCACTACAAATCAAAAATTAAAGCAATTATTTACCTCAAACATAATAAAAGTCTGAAAAATTATATATTTTGCCATTCTGTCAGACAGTTACGTAGCTTCGTAGGTGTCCGAATACGGCTCTGATGTGCCACACCAGAGAACGGCCCCGCAGTCGCGGAATGTCTCCACATAAGTATGAATCGCACTTCCCTACTTATAGCAAAGCTTACAACAAAGCTTACCTACTGATTTTACAGTACTATGTCTACCTTTTTAGCTGATTCAGAAGCACCAATCATCTTGCTTTCTGCAAAAAAGCACTTTGACCAATTGGCAAACGACAAACTTAAGAGGTATGCCCACCACTTATCGAGAGCCTCTCATTGGGGTACCAAGGCAGTTTTGAGATCCGTGTCACCAGAAAGTGAGGACATTTACAACTTGATTTTGGGGATTCACAAGGCCTTGGGTTCTCCTCAGACCACAGAGGAGTATGTCCTGTCCTTGACTCCAATTGACGAGAAATATGTGGTTTTTTACTTGGAGTACGCGTCACAATTCTTATCCAACTTGGGTAACTACAAGTCTTTCGGTGACAAGAAATTCGTACCTAGGTTGGACTCTAAACTGTTTGCAAGTATCGCTAAGGCAGCAGGAAAAGAATTGAGAGCTCTTTACGATAAGATCGAGGCACATTTATACTCCACTTCTGCTGGGTTGTTGGGATGGCCAGAAAAGGGCCAATTGTCAAGTTACTACCCCAACTGTGCTTCTGTTATTACAAAGTCTGAAATTGAGGCTGTCAACTTTGCTTTGGCCAAAAAGGGTATCATGCCTGAGAACACCAGGGTCACTAAAGTCTCCGACAAGCAGTTCACCGTCAGAGTAGCTAGTGCCCTTGAGAAAAACACCACCAGCTACTATCCAGATGAGCTCTCAGAAGATGGCCTTAACATCAAAATTGAATTTGGCGATCATGCTGCTGAGTTTGCCCACATCACTTACCACATGAAAGCAGCAAGAGATTTTGCTGCCAACGCTATTCAGGAAAAGATGCTTGCTCTATACGCCGAATCTTTTGAGACAGGTTCTATGAACGCTCACAAGGACTCTCAAATCCAATGGGTCAAGGACTTGGGTCCTGCAGTTGAATCCAACATTGGTTTCATCGAGACTTATAGAGACCCCTCCGGTGTCCGTGGTGAATGGGAAGGTTTAGTTGCAATGGTCAATCAAGAACGTACAGCTAAATTTTCGACTTTGGTCAACAACGCTACTGAGTTAATTCCTTTCTTGCCCTGGGACAAACTTTTCGAAAAGGACAAGTTCACTCCTCCTGACTTTACTTCTTTGGAGGTTTTGACATTCGCTGGATCGGGTGTGCCTGCAGGTATCAACATCCCAAACTATGATGATGTGAGATTGAATTTCGGCTTCAAGAATGTGTCTCTTGGTAATGTTTTGAGTGCTAATCCCAAAAAGCCTAAAAAGGAGGAGGTCATCAGTTTTGTCAACGAGGCTTTGCAAGAAAAGTTCAGAAAGTGGAGAAACGATGCTTTCGAAGTCCAAGTGGGTTTGCATGAGTTACTTGGTCACGGTACCGGTAAGCTTTTGCAGGAGACAAGTGAGGGTAAGTTCAACTTCGACAAGGAGGCACATCCCGAGATCAAGACATACTACGGACCCAACCAGACATGGGGATCGTTGTTTGGTGCGTCAGCTGGGTCATTTGAAGAATGCAGAGCCGAGTTGGTTGCATTGTACCTCATTTTGTTCATACCTTCGGAGGTGCTTCCAATTTTTGAGATTAAAGGTGAAGAAAACCAGAGAGATGTGAAATTGATTGCCACTCTTCTCATGTCCAGGGCCGGATTGATTGGATTGGAATTCTGGGATCCCGAATCGAAGAAATGGGGCCAACCACACATGCAGGCCAGATTTGGAATCTTCAAGTGCTTGCACAGAGCTAGTGTGATTTCTCTCAATCACGCTAACGAAGACTACGAAGATTTGGAGTTGGCTATCGACGAAAGCAAGCTTGACAATGAAGCGGTAAATGCTTTGCGTGGGTTCTTGACCAGCTTGCACATATTCAAGACCACCGCTAACGTCAAAGAGGGACTTGCTTACTACGATGAGATCACCGGAGTCACTGAGGAGTACGCCAAATTTAGAGACGTGGTGCTCCGGAAGAAATTGCCCAGAAAGCAATTTATTCAGGCCAACACTGTTTTGAAAGAAGATGGAACCATTGAAGTCCGCGAGTATGAGGAGTCTGAAGTTGGTATGATCCAGAGTTTTGTTGACAGAGCAGTTTAAAGATCCGATAGAGAATCTGATATAGATATAGAGCTTGAAGAATCATGATACAGAAGCCAAAATTCAGTATAAATTGGACTGAATTCTAACTGTCTGTAGAATATTAGTGTCGACCTGCACATAGCACAGCGCTCCATTTCTCGGGCACTCACAGCGACCGGCCGCTACACTGCACTGCAAGTCCTCTGCACAATGTTATCGCTAGGGTCCTTAAGACCCATGTTCAAACCACGCAGTATTCTGGGTCTTAAGTGTAACACGCCGGTATTTATTTTACCCTATGCCCCGGTCCGTACATTGTGCTTGCATGCAAAAGTGCAACTGTCATCCATATACCCCGGTTTAAGAAACATACATTATGAGAAGCGAAATATCGCAGTTCTTGCGAAGAGGCTACTTAATTCCGAAGCAAAGGAGTTATGTTGCAAAGCAAAAGCGCCAGATTCGGAAGTAAAAAAGCTAGAGTCAGAAGTAAAAGAGCTAGATTCAAAAGCTAACCATCTCGTGACGCAAGTCATGCTGGACTACGAGTCTGTGATCAAACATTTGGAACAATCCAAGCTAAAGAAGAAGCAAGTCATCAAGGAGGAACGGGAGAAAGAGGCGCATCAAAAAATCAAGTTCCGGGAAAACTGGAGAACCATCCGACGGATTTTTCAACTCGGTCGGCCGGATTTGAAGCTATTTATTTACGCACTAGCGTTCATTTTGTTTGCTGTGCTCTACCCAACCACCTCGGTCAAATTGGTTGGCTCTGCTATTGATGCTTTCAATGAAAATCTGAAAGACGAAAATGGAAACTTGATGATCTGGGGCTACAAATATACCACTGTTTTTGGGGTGATGGTCCCTTTTATGATGATCAGTGCGATATGTTTCTGGGCCAGAATTTGGCTTTTGAAGATTTTGGGAGAGCGATTGGTGGCACGGCTTCGACTTAGAGTCATGAAACATTTGGTGAGGCACGATTCAGCTTTTTATGACCTGGACAAGCATAAAGCCGGAGATCTAATCTCTCGGCTTTCGAGCGATGCGTACGTGGTATCTCGGTCGATTACTAGCAACTTGCCAGACGGACTCAAGAACGTGCTTTTTGGTGTCATCAGTGCATACATGATGTTTTCGATCAACCCTATTCTATTCGGCGTCATGATGTTGATTTCTCCGCCAATCACCTTTGGCTCGGTGTGGTACGGTGAGAAGATCCGTTCTTTATCGACTGGATTGCAGAATGCCACTGCTGGGTTGACTAAAGTCAGCGAGGAGACTTTGAATTCGGTGAAGTTGATCCAAGCTTTTACAGGTGAAGATAAAGAGCTTCGCAAGTATTCAAACCAGTTGCGAAACGTGGTGAGTGTGGCTAAAAAAGAGGCCTTGGCCCAGTCCAACTACTCTGTCTCAATCTATTCGCTCTACCATACAGGATACTTGTCATGCATTGCACTTGGAGTATATTTGATTCTCAATGAGCAAATGACCACAGGAGATGTTGTGGCTTTCACCATGTACTCCGAGTTCTTCAACCTGGCACTTTACAGTCTTACAACAACATACATGGAATTGATGAAAGGTGCAGGTGCAGGAGTGAAGCTCTTTGAATTGATAGACTTTAAGGACCGAGTACCCTCAGTCAAAGGCGAGAAGTTGATTGGTCCCATTGTCAATGACATTTCCTTTAAAAACGTCAAATTCAGCTACCCAACGCGCCCCAATGACTTGATCTTTGATGGCGTGAGTTTTGATATCCCTTCCGGTTCAAGCACTTGTTTTGTTGCACCATCGGGTGCAGGAAAGTCTACTGTGGCAAGTCTTCTTTTAAGGTCATACAATGTGAATGAAGGAGCTGTGGAAATTGGTGGTATCAATATCAACGATCTCCAAGTTAGAGAGCTCAGGAGGAAGATCATCGGAGTTGTGCAACAGGAGCCAGTTCTTCTCTCAGGCACCATTCTAGAAAACATTGTCTATGGCCTAACGTCAAAACAGTTGAGTGTGCTTACAATGAAAGATGTTCGAGATGTGGCTCGCCAAGCTAACTGCAGCGATTTCATAGAATCTTTCCCCGATGGATACGATACTATCATTGGGTCTAGAGGCGCGTCTCTCTCTGGCGGTCAGAAACAACGAGTAGCAATTGCTCGTGCTCTAATAAAGCGTCCTGCGGTTTTAATCTTGGACGAGGCCACCTCTGCCTTGGACTCCAAGCTGGAGACTTTGATCAACGAAACACTTCGTGAGCTCACGTCACAAGGAAAGATGACCATTATTTCCATTGCGCATAGACTTTCTACAATATCGAAGTCTGAGAATGTGATTGTGCTTGGCAAGCACGGTAAGGTTGTGGAACAAGGCAAGTTCATCAAGCTTATCAATGACCCATCTTCGGAACTCTCAAGACTTTTGGATGAAAAGACTTTCAAAGAACACGAGGACAAGATCAACGAGGAAGAGCAGCAAATGCAGGAGCAGTTAGACCACGAGGCGGAGGAAATCGAAAAGAGGCAGGGTTACGAGGCCGATCTTATCAACATCGTGTCTAAGATGGAGGATTTGCCGCATGAGATACGTCAACGATTGCTCAAGCAATTTGCAATGGAAGCAGACAACGTCAGACGCGTGACATCTCCCACTGACACTAATGTCATTTCGTAGGACTGCATTGGGCAAAAACAGTGTATATAGTTTTTATTCAAGTGAAAACACAACAGGTAGATTTATAAATTACCAAATCATATCAAATGAAGTCTAACGACATCATCATGGGGAATTAAAGTCATCAAATGATAGTGAATCGAAGGTTTGACAAGGACATCCTCCATCTTGTCCTTCTACATAAAGTAAATCATGCTCAGTATATTCAGTTACTATATCTATGCGAATCATTCATAATGAAGATGCTCCACCAAGTCAACAGAAAGTAATATGGAGAAACCTTACTTGGACAAGCTCTTTGGCTCGGAAGCCTTGCCGTTCTCAAACTTTTGCGACTTGATTTCAGTGAATCCTCTCTTCTCGGAGGCAACCTTGAAGTCAGACTTCAAAGATTTTCTGACAGCCTTGGCAGCAATGTCCATTGCTCTGGTCAACGAGATTCCAGCTTGTTTGTAGGCAGACATGATGTGGATGATGAAAAGTCTAGGGAGAAGAGTGAGTAGTTGAGCGTGCTCGGTGCTGGGTGTAGGCGCCGCGTCTTTGATTGGTGATCATAATTACGCAGAGTACTACGAAAACAGTGCGCAATTGCGTATATTTCAGTCTTTCCACCATGATTGACGTTTGAATAGAAAAATCGAATTTTGGAAGTATCCATACTTCTACTTTTAAATTTCTTTGAAGCCTACAAGCTACTCAATGAGAATTTTTACATTCTCGTTTTTTTTCCTTCTACTGTTGTGATTTTGTGCAAAGCCGCATTTAAGTTGCGAAACACAATCAATGCATAACTGGAGTATAATAGTCAATGAACTTGAACTATACAAAATTGATGCCACACGAAGATTTATTTGAAAATTTTCTCTTTATTCACTAGTGAAATTCTTAATATATCGAGTACTCTTAGTATAGTACTCTTAGTATAGTACTCTTAGTATAGTACTCTTAGTATAGTACTCTTAGTATAGTACTCTTAGTATAGTACTCTTAGTATAGTACTCTTAGTATAGTACTCTTAGTATAGTACTCTTAGTATAGTACTCTTAGTATAGTACTCTTAGTATAGTACTCTTAGTATAGTACTCTTAGTATAGTACTCTTAGTATAGTACTCTTAGTATAGTACTCTTAGTATAGTACTCTTAGTATAGTACTCTTAGTATAGTACTCTTAGTATAGTACTCTTAGTATAGTACTCTTAGTATAGTACTCTTAGTATAGTACTCTTAGTATAGTACTCTTAGTATAGTACTCTTAGTATAGTACTCTTAGTATAGTACTCTTAGTATAGTACTCTTAGTATAGTACTCTTAGTATAGTACTCTTAGTATAGTACTCTTAGTATAGTACTCTTAGTATAGTACTCTTAGTATAGTACTCTTAGTATAGTACTCTTAGTATAGTACTCTTAGTATAGTACTCTTAGTATAGTACTCTTAGTATAGTACTCTTAGTATAGTACTCTTAGTATAGTACTCTTAGTATAGTACTCTTAGTATAGTACTCTTAGTATAGTACTCTTAGTATAGTACTCTTAGTATAGTACTCTTAGTATAGTACTCTTAGTATAGTACTCTTAGTATAGTACTCTTAGTATAGTACTCTTAGTATAGTACTCTTAGTATAGTACTCTTAGTATAGTACTCTTAGTATAGTACTCTTAGTATACTGAGTATTAGTATAATGAGTACTGGTTAATGCAGACCAAACTCATGGATTCTTTTTCCAAGTAATGATTGACGCGGCTTTTCCAGTCTGATAGCTCAAATAGGTTTTTGTCATGTAATATATGCAAGTTTTTTGGTTACTAATCTCTTTTTAAACATATTTTTTTCAATATTCTCTGCGCTGCGCAGAACAGATTGAGTTTTGGGTGCAAAACAGAGAGTTGCTGAGATTCGATTTGTGGTATGGAGCCTTTCTATATAAGCTCCTATTGTACGCCCAAAAATATTTTTAATACTACTTTCCTCTCAGCCATCAACTTCAATAAATACATTATTGAACCTTTGATACCTCGCAGAAAGAATCGACTCATCAATCCCTTCCCGAACTTTCCATCATCATCTACATTCCTTCACTTTAGTAAGTGTCTTTAGTGTCATCATATGTGTGGCAAGTACGCCTTTTTCCGAGCACCGACTCTCGGATCAAGGCTCGGGAGCTGTTGGAAAGTCCATTGGAGCTTTTCGGCGATGAAGCTCAGAAACAAAAACCTAACGTGGGCTCCGAGCTCACTTTTTCAAAGACTATCACTTCTCCTACAGAAGTTTTGGGCATTGTAAAGGATGCGAGTGGTACTTTGGAAACTGTTGTGAATGTTTCTGGTGCAAACCAGGAATGTGAATTTGATGGTTCGGCTCCTGTTCTTGAAGCAGCTTGTCTGAGCCTCGTTGAAGTGTCACAAGACGCAAAGATGGTTCTGACTAAAACTAAGGTTAAAAACTTCTGGAATTCAGAGAACTTGTTGCTGGGTAAAGGTTTGGCTTTGTTCAAAAAGCAAATGCCAGCAGCACCGGGTGCAAAAGTCGAGCTTGTGCGGCCCGAACAACCAATGCCTGAGAAACTCAAGAGTGCGCAGAATAACCATAATGCTCACTTTAAGTCTACAGAGAAATAGACCAAGGTTTTTCGGGAATTGAGACTGATGAAACGGCACGAGGCTTGCTATCGCCAGAAGACTCGAGTTTGTGAGTGGGAAGAGTGTCCTGTCGATAAGCCTAATGCGCGCCGTATTTCTGCACATCGCGCATACTGTTGCAGTTTGAGCGCGGTGCATGCATTGAAACAATTCGTTTTTGGCACACCTATCAAGCCTAACTTAGTGAATTCGCACCCACATTTCGGCCGGGAACCGGAAACCGAAGTGGTTTCTAAACCTGACATTGCCAATCGCCTTGATCTCACTACAGACAAAAAATTTGAGACTGATATTTTGGAGTACCGCGACAGAATCAATGGAGGTGACTACGAAGTTAACCTGGCCTTTTGGGGAAACTCGGAACACTTGTCTCGCCCTCGCTCGAATTCTCATCCTGAATCTGTGACCATTGTTGATCTTTCTAAAACTCACACGTGCAAATTCACCTCTGATATCGAATCCGAAGACACTCTGGAGCGCTCGGCCATCCCTGAAGCTTCTGTTATTCCCAATTTCTTGAAACAAGCCGAAGCAATAAGCAAATTCGTGGCTTATCAAAAGACAAAAGTTTTCCCGCTCTTCATTTGTGGTGCTCCCAATGAAAATTATGTGTGCGAGATTTCTCAAGAATCACCTGTCTTGATTGATGAACCACATGTCTTTATTGATGAACCACATGTCTTTATTGATGAACAATGTATCTTTATTGATGAACAATGTATCTTTATTGATGAACAATGTATCTTTATTGATGAACAATCAGTCCTTCCTGAAATCATCCTGATTGAAACTTTTCTGAATATATCTGCTCCCGAAACTGCAAACTCAAATGAAGTGCACCAAATAAGTGAGACATTTGTGCAACTACTTTGCGAACTTCAAGAAAGCGCAGAAGCATCATCACTGCTTGAAGCTTTACTGCCCCTTGGCTACGACTTTGACGATAGTCCTGTACCTTCGGATGAATCCATTGCATCGGAAGTTTTTGAAGAATTGGACTCAAGCGATGAGGAGTCTTTTTCCGAGACCGCTTCAGGGTTGTCTTCGGTTTGCTCTGATGATAGTGTTTTGAATGAGCCCGCTAACGAGCTTGCTAATTTTGTGCCCCAGTCTAACAACTGGAGTTTTGCAGAATCTGAACTAAACCATTCAGCGGCTCTGGAAAGCCCAGGTCGCACGTCTCGAAACGTGTTGAGAATCTCCAAGTTCAAAAAAAAGCGGTTCATTAAGAAGCTTGAAACTATCATCGAATCTAACGCAATCCCTCCAAAGACTTCAAAGATTTCAAAGGCTCTCAAGATTCAAAAATTCCCTCAAACCTTGCTCCAAAAGTTCTTCATGAAGAAAGCTTCGCAAATCGAGAGGGTCTTTGCAAATGAACCCAAAGAATATATGGAGCCCAAGGAATGTGAGCCAATATTTGAAATGAGATTCAAGGACTTCGAAGAGCTGAAAGAAATTATTTCTATCCAAAAGAAACACGAGTATGAGTTTTTCGACAGTGACTGCTGGATTAGACTTCCCAAAAGTAACTGGTGGCACGAGCTTGGCTTAGAAGAGAGCTTCGTTCCCAAGTTGGCTAAAGGCGCAGCAATTGACTTAGAATGTGTGTGTATTAACTTGAAAAGTGTCCAAAAGTCCAGCTTGGAGATGAAGTTCAACGACTATGTGACCAATATGAAATTCAGAGCAGTCAAGTCTGCTCAGGAACCATTGCGACTCGAGCAGCTTGAGGCTGGAGAACACCAAAACGGCTCCATGGACAAAAGCATCAAGTGTGGATTTCGGAGTTTTATTGAAATCGCCGATATTGACATGACTGCCGAGTTCAGTGCAAGTGAAAAGGTGTTGCAACAGTACGAGTTGATGTGTGCGAAGGCGCGCAACAAGTCAGGAACCCCAGACGCAGAAGACTTTTGCACCCAAATGGCACACATGAAGGCGGTAATTCTCGCTCAAGATAATATCATGGGCAAGTTCCAAGAGAGCTTTTTGGTGTACCTTGAGAGCTACGACCTCATTGAAAAGTACATGTACTCGTTGATGGCCAATGTCAAGGTTGCCGCTGCTTCCTTCTACAATAACTGTGTGGAGATTAGCAACCATAAAAAAACCAAGGACATTTTTGGCAAATTGAAGTTTTGCTTCATTGAGATAATGGACGACTTCTTACTCATGTATAAGATGGAGACAAGCGTATACGAGGGGATCCTGAGAATTGAGAGTGGCTTCACCACGAGATTGGAGCACATTCTCGACAATTACGAGAAGGCTTTCAGCTACAAAATGGTGTTCCACGAGCTGTTCAGGAACACTTACAAGAAAAGCATAACTGTGGTGAATTGACTAATAGCGGATTTGACAGCTTTATTGGCTGCGAAAGTGACCAAGGACAAGCCAAATTTATGGACAAGTGCCGAGTGCACAAGGTGCAGCAAATCTTGCTGGAGAAGTTGGAGCATCTTAAGACGCAATACCAAATTTTAAGAGAGCTGCTTGCAGAGTTGCAGCTGACATTTGAAGACATTTCACTGAGTTTTTTGGCTCAGGTTTCCGAATGAGACAGACTTTGTTAGAGACAACTGCTATTAACCGAAAAAGGATTGAAAAATTTGAAAAACAGAAAAATATAAAAAATATAAAAAATATAAAAAATATAAAAAATACAGTGTTTTCCAAAACTATTCAAACCAGCGCGACAAAATGTTTCGAACCAAGACAGAATGGTTCAAACCAGTGCGACATAATGTTTCGAACCACACTAGCAAAATGTTTCAAACCAATAATTCAAAATGTTTCGAACCACACTAGCAAAATGTTTCAAACCAATAATTTAAAATGTTTCATACCCCTTCTCACAGTCTTTCGAACCAAATGGTGTCATCTAAAATTCTTCAAACTATTTTTGTAAGATAATACGAAAAAACTCAGATTTAAGATTTCAGAATATTGAATTCTAATGCAAGTTGGTGTGAAAAATTACGCCATTTGGTATGAAAGACTGTGAGAAGGGGTACGAAACATTTTGAATTATTGGTTTGAAACATTTTGCTAGTGTGGTTGGAAACATTATGTGTCGCACTGGTTTGAACCATTTTATCGCACTGGTTTGAATCATTTTGAAAAACACTGTATAAAAAATGTAAAAAAGTTACCTGCAGTATAAGGTCAAGATACAGGTTTGGACACTGTTGAGAATCAAAGCGTGAGAGTGGGGGGTCTATGCACCGCGCTAAACCAGCTTGTCCCAAGTTGGCCCTTTGATCTCCTAATTGAGATGTCACAATAACTATTGTGCACACCTACCCGAAAACGGTAGTGGGGGAGTGAAGGTCCACTCCAATATAAAAGGAGGAGCCTTCGCTCATGTTTATAAAACCAATCAGACAAATACATATACCAAGATGCCTCCACAAGACTCACTAAGTGTACTACTCATCTGACCGTTGAAGGTGCTAATGAATCTTCTTCCACTCAGTTCCGAGGACAGTACTACTAATAGAGTATTTACTTATCTTGATGAAGCTATGAGACTAGCTCACTCAACTATTCCACCATCTCTGGACTGTACACCATGGTTGATCTACGGTGTACCTGAGGTACTGATGTTTGACGCGGAACTGGACGTCTACCTCTTTACAGTGTCTGTAAAGAGGTAGACGTCCAGTCCGCTTGGTACATCGGTGCATCAGGAGAACCAAGTAGTAACCATGGGGATTGATCAATATCAGTATCTCAGTTAGAAGTAATAGTAATAATACTATTTTATACGAGAAGGATTTCTGGTGGGTCTGGAAGTGGATGACATCTTGGCATGTCCTTCCCCAGGTAACATTTATTTGGTCGGTTTGGTTGATTATAAGTATGGGGCGAAAGCTCCTCCTTTTATAATTGAGTGAGCCTTCACCGGTTATTGCATTATTAAGACAATAACTTTAATTAGGAAATAAAAGCCTTAGAGCTTCAGCTTAAAGCTTCCTTAATAGCGTGCATTATGTTTTCACACTATTGTGCCATTATTTCTCAACAGACACAAGAGGACAAGTCGCACATGTTTCAAGAAAAAAAAGGACACCAGATGAAACGATGGAATAAGACAAGGACAGAGCACTTAGCTTAGATGAGACACAGAGATTGAATATATGATGACAGAGAACTATACCGAATCTCCTCACTTGCTAGATTAGTTAAAGTCCAATGAGACAACCGTTCCAGTTTATGAGAAGATTTAATGGAAACTTTCAACAAAAATCACCTACGATGTGCGATCAAACGCGGAATTGCCATAAACCCTGACAAAGTGAAAAGAGCATCGCCTTTTCCCTGCTCATCGGAGAAAATCTCCCAAGTCAGCCGTGCTGAAGGCGCCTCATCCTCCTATCAAGTTCGAGGACGCCGGTGATAACCGGCTTCCGATATTTCCCGCTTTTCTATATAAGACTCAAGGATTCCTCTTTCTGAGAATCCATCAACGAATAAACAGAAGTAAGAGATACTAAACGTAACCAAAGAATCTAACAAAAAATGTAAAAAATGTAAAAAATATAAACAAATTCTTACCATATAAATAAGATACTACGTTGATAACTACAGGACAGAATACTAAGGACTTGGACAAAGATACCGGATAATTAAATTGTGATGGAAGCAGAAAATTCCAGAACTGCAGGGCAGTGGGTAATGGATGCGTAATGGGTTGGTGCCATGGAGCAATGAATCCCTTTATCCTTAAGGATTGTGATCGTGCAAGACGAACCCTTGGAGGTGGTATTGTGGAGCCATAATAAGAAACCATTTGAAGCTTGGGGATTTTGAAACATTAATAGCACATTGGACACTTAATGAAACCTACAGAGCAAAGTGGAAGGTGCAAGGAAGAGACTTGTAATGAAGACCAAGATGGTCGAAGCTAACTTATCACGCTATTAATAAACGAACTAGAAACTCAATAGTAGAATTACTTCACTGGTGCAAAACAAAGTAGTATTTTGACAGTGATGTTACTATAAAACTTTACTACTGTTCTACTCTACTATGGTACTGTTCTATTGTTCACTGCTCTACTATAAATATTACTGGAATATACTAAAACTCAATTGTACTGTTTATTTTTCTACTATAAATACTTCTAGACTATATTAAACTCAAGTGTACTATATACTTCTTTACTATTATTCTCTAATACTCGTTCAGATCGAGGTGGTTGTTCCGCTAGGCCTCGGTGCGCGGGACCCAAGGACGGCCTTTTGACGTTGATCAGGCAGTGTTTGTGACTTCTATCTCGACTTCGACCAATTGTCTGCCAATTTCGTTACAATTCAATAGGGCCGAAATAGATGGTTTGTAGATGGTTTGGATTTGGTGTATTTCTTACTATTATGGGCCTCTCGGTGGACGTGCGCCTTGTCGCCGACATTATACTCGGGCCTGGACAGCGATGGACGTTATGGAGCCGTTCCAAGGTCTTGGGCTTGGGCGACGTATTGCGATCGTCACTATGGATCAAATTTTATGATCTTCTCACCTACTCTACTACAGTGTACTACTCTACTACAGTGTACTACTCTATTCTGCTACTATACTATACAGTAATATTTACAATAATGGTTTAATGACAGTCAGTAAAATGTCTATTTCCATGTATAAAATTTTCATGCTTGCAAATCTATGTACGTTTGTCATTAAGCCAGTTGACGAAATCAAAGAATACACTGGCGTGGAGTTTGTTTTTGCCGTCCATGGCCCACTGCGTCATCGAGGCCGAGTAGATGGAGATGATCTCCGGCAAGTACTCCTTGTTGATGGAAACCAAGCACCTTGAAAAGATAATACAGCTTTGGCCGCATGCGGCGCCGTGTGCATTGTTGTGGGATTTGGTGCTGGCCTGTTGCTGGAGCCACTTGATTTCCTCAAGGAGACTGTTGGCAAAGGCCTCGATTTCTTCCTTCGAAGGATAAGTCCCGGCAATTTCTATTTCGCTGGGCTTGACCTTGCTGACTTTGGTCTTGAGAAGCTTGTGAGCCTTCATTCCGACATTTTTATCCTTGGTCAGGTTTATGACATTCACAAGCGGGCGAATGAAGCTGAGCCCGAGCAATGAGTTGGGCTGCTGCTTCAAGAAGGACTCCATGAGATCAAGTACTCTATTCTTGAACAAAATCACCTGGTCCTTTGCCAGAACCTGCTCCACGCGCTTCTTATTTTGGTTGTTTGCAGAGAGAGCGGTGTGTCTTTCTTTGAAGATTTTGGATAACTCCTCGTCTATGGCCATCATTTGCTCATCGTCCATGGACTCGGACTCGTAGTTGTCTTCATCCTCACCAAACGAATCAATCTCATGGAGCTTGACTTCTCCATCGTGTTGGTTGATTCCTAGCGCATTCGCAAGTTTGATGTTTGTTTCCTTCTCCACTGCCTCATTGGCAGAAATACGTTTAGTTTCGATATCCTCGTTGGTACTTTCCTCCTCGCCGCTTTCCTCGTCACCACTTTCCTCACTCTTGTCATTATCGCTGTCTTCATTGGCCGCAAACTCTTCCTCTTCTTCAAACAAGCTCTTTTGTCCTTGTGCATCCTCTGACGCAGCCAAAATAGCAAAGAAACGGTCAAAGCACTTTTCGTTGACATTCAACTTTCCATCGATGTATTGGCACATGAACGACTCCCATACTATGTTTGAGATTTTCTTTAACAAGCCAGACTGGCGGGAAATGAAGGAAAGAATGATCTCTGTAATGATCACACATGAGTCTATATCGTCATTGTCTTCACTGAAAGTGTTGACGTAACTGACCTTCAAGTCCTCTAAAACACTTAACGTCTCGGCTTCTCCTACATACAACTGAAGGAGCACCATGGAGAATAACAACTCGAAACAGTAGTGTTGGTCTTTTTTGGAGGGGTCACTCTTCATAGCCTGCTTGATCTCATCCAAGGTATCCAAGGTGTCGTCTCTGATGGAAGCCAACTCGCCCGAAATATCGAGAATCAACTCGACATCTTCCTTTTTCTCGAGCTTCTCCATCTGCTTCACACAGTAGAGTGACCAGGAGTGGTCCTTACGTTTTTGCGAGATGAATTCGGCCAAGAACAAGTTGAGCTTTTCATGAGCAGTTTTCTGCATGCTCTGCGAGGCTGTGGCACCCTTCACAGCCTTAAAGTATCCTTGTTGGATGATAAATTTGACAAATTCGTCCATGACTTTTGTTGGCAAACTTTTGAGCTTCTTGGTTGATCTGAACAAGAGAAGCATCTTGTCCAATACCCACCGGAGAATGATATCATTGGAGTACTTTTGCTGGACGGGCTCGTCATTGAGCAGCATCTCTTTCTGGGTCTTCAATGCACTCTTGTACCGCAGCTGTAAGACGTTGTATATACCAGCCACTAGTTCCTCAGCATTGTATCCAGACAAGGAATTGGGGTCCTCCAAATGGCCCAATACCCCAACAAGGGAGTCAATGACCTTGACTTTTGTGCATGAGTCGAGGTTCCAATACCCACCAGCTTCTTCATCAATGATGGCGTGAAGGCAAGGCACAAGCTTCGACGAGTCCTCGTGGCAGGTTGTGATGATAGTATTCAAGGCCTTCTTGGAGAACTTGTTCAAGAGCTTATCGCTTTTTCTGGCATTGGCTGCAAGGCAGCGCAAAAGGTTTGGAGTCAAAATGTAGCCCACCATAGAACTTGGCATTTTGACCAAGAACTTGATGAAGATGTCGAGGCCCCAGTACTTGCGTTCGGGGGAAGATTTTTCGCTGAACATTGTGTCGTCAATAACAACTTTCCAGAATTCCTTGAAAGCAATCATCTCAACGGCATCGGCTTTGGCCTTCTTCTTAGATTGCGTGGACGACTTCTTGCGCTTCTTGGCAGTTTCTCCCGACTCCACGAAATCGTCTTCCTCTTCTTCTGCAGCACGAACAAAATGCATCAAAAGATAGTCCCACACAAACGGAATCTTGGACGACCAGGAGCCTTTTTGCTTGCCGTTTTTAGACAATTTGGGCGGCTTATTGCCGTTGTCGTTCTCGTCATCCTCCAACTTGTCCACCACCTCGGCATCTTTTAGCACTTTGGCCAACGTATACAAATTTCCTTTGGTCAACGGATCACCATTTTTCCATTGGCTAGAACAACATAACTGGTCACAGATCCGGGGAAGGTCTTCCCGAGGAATACACATGTACACGGCAAGGCCCTCAGTAGTGAACACCAAACCTTCATCGCAGATGCTCTGCAAAAAGGCCACGGTGGTTTTGTCATCATAAAACTCCGACCCCAAGTATTCCGTGATAAATTGGCACATCGAGTACATGGCTGTTTCTCTCAACCACGATTTCATTCCAGATAAATGCACCAAAGCACCAATGAATTTGATCAAGGTTTCCTGCGATGAAGCTTTTGCATCAAGTAATAACTTAGAGTTGATTAACGCCTGGAACCCGAAAAGACGCCCAAATAAGAGTGCCCGGATCTGCAGGCCCTTCATGGAGTTGGACACACGGCTTGCTTCGATAAGCTTTTGCAAACATGACTCGATATTCAAGTCATAGGTTCCGCGCATTACAAGATCACGGATGAGCTCGGTCAATGCCATGGAAAACCCGTACCGGGCAGATTGTCGGGTGGAAGTCAAGCCTTTGATGAGTCTATTCAACGCATAGTCCCATTCCTCCTTGGTGTCTTCTTTGGAAAGGTCCGATAGCAACGCGGTTGCTGCTTCGATGCGCTCTTGGGGCACCTCGGATGCGAGTTTGTAGTAGTGGTCTCTTGAAACAGTCATGTGGACTGCGTAGTGTAGTACGTAAAGTTGATATGAGATGCGATGTAATTTTCTGGTGCGCGATGGATGCGCAGGGCTGGCAACAATGTTGAATTAGTGCATATACACAGCTGAGGGCCAAGAACCAAACGACTCAGACCTGGACGACTATTGTTGATCTTTAAGAGCCCCCGGCTCTTGGCCCCAAAAATAACGGAAGTAAACTTACAAACGGAAATAAATTGCAGAACGAACTCCGTCGCATGTTGAAATGAATCTATGAGTCACGTGACTGGCCAATGACCGCTAGTCTAAGTTGGGGACCACCTTAGGAAATGGGAAGGTAGGACCGACTTCCTGGATGGAGATTGAGGCTGCCCAGTGGCCGAGAGCAACAGCCTCTGCAATAGACTTCCCCTGCACCAAAGCAGCCACGAATCCCGAAGCAAAAGCATCGCCAGCTCCGTTAGTATCCACGACTCTCTCCTGCGCCAACTCGACGACATTGTACAGGTTAACATCAAATTCGTCCTTCTTGGCGTCGTAAGTCACAGTGATGGTTGGCTGGGTACCTTGTGTGAAGATAACGGTTCTAGGTTTCTGGGAGTTTTCCTTAGGCAACTTGGCAATGTGTTTGGCAATTTCTGTGACATCGCTGGTATTCAAGCCATGGGACTCTGCATAGACAGCAGCCTCGGACTCGTTGGCAATAATGAAATCACAGTATGGCACAGACGCGTCCAAAGCGTCCTTAAAGAACTGTGGGATGAAAGGAGCAGAGAAGTTCAAAACAAACGTCTTGTTGTTCTCAGCAGCGTGTTTTCCCAAGAGCTGAATGGCCTCTGGGGACACCGTCAAATGGAAGCCTCCAATGTAGAAGTATTTGGCATTCTCCACGTACTTCCAGTTCTCTTCCTTTTGCAAATGGGAAGGGGTGAACTCATTGGCGGCAGCCAAGTCTGTCACCAATGATCTGTGCTTGCCAGTAATCAAAGCGGCACACTTTCCCGTGGCAGTCTTTTCCTGGACCTGATAAAGAGTCTTTAAGCCGTAAGTGGCATTGGCCTTGTTCAACTGCTCTGCGTAAACGTCTGCGCCAACACAACCAAAGTAAACCACGCTGTTGGGCGGCAAAATATATTGGGCCCCTCTGGCGGTATTTTGTGCAGCTCCACCGGCCACCAATTTCAAGCCCGGCATCTTGAGTACCTCTTCGTAGATAGGCATGTGTTTTTCCTCCACCAAAATGGCATCGTCTGCCTTCAAAGCGTACTTGGACAAGTAGTCTGCATCAACGTCGACTTGCAAGTCTAACAACGGATTTCCTAAACAAACTAATGGGTAAGACATGCTAAAGAGAGAGCGAGAGAGAAAAAAAGCCCGGTGGGTGCATTTAAAGTGAGCGTGAGACCCGATGTCGCGACACCTCGTGGCTTTCTTTCACCGGGGCTTCGAGGACCAATTCAGATCACTGAAAAATAGCAAGTTTTTAGGACTCCGGAAAATTATCTAAATATACGGAAATTATGTGAAGAAATGCCCAATTGGTTTGTGATTATTTGTACAGGTTCAAAAGTTCCATTACCTACTTTGTGATATTGAAAACAATAAATACACGAGAAAAAGCTTGAGGGGGGAACCTCTCATGTTCGCACTTTTTAGATCAATTTGGTCCTCTTTTGTCTGTGTTGGCGCCTTGCATACTCAATAAACAGGTACAAGATTTGTAGAGTTGTAAACCCGCTTTGATACATAGGTGCGTCAGGAGCCCCAAGAAGTAAACAGGGTGAGCAATCTACATCAGTATCCCCAGTTAGGGGCAACAGTAACAATAATATCTCTTAAGCAAGTAAACACTTCGTTAGTAGTAGAGGGTGAGATATTATTGTAGCTTACACGAGAAGTATTTCTGGTGGGTCTGGAAGTAGAGGGCATCTTGGTATGTCCTGCCCAAGCTAATATTTTAATTAGATTATACAGTGTTTTTCAAAATGATTCAAACCAGTGCGACAAAATGTTTCGAACCAAGAAGACAGAATGGTTCAAAACATTTTGTCGCGCTGGTTTGAATAGTTTTGGAAAACACTGTAAAGATGGTGCGACAGCTCGTCTCCTTTTATATTGTAGTGAGCTCAATTAGGAAACAAAGCCCTAGGGTTTAGGGCTACGGCCCCAGTGCATATTATATGCACACTATTGGCCTTTGTTTCTCAACACCGACCACCTAGCTTGGTAAGATAGCAGCAGGCTTAGCTTATCTGATTAATATGAGCAAAATAATCATGACTCATCAAATCTAAAACCAATAATAAGCACTGTGTGCTACAAAATTATACAGGAAATGGAAACTGAGATGAGTACTTTACTAAAGGTGAGACCTTTAGGATTTGATTGGATCTCAGTATAAGTTGCGAAGGCTTGAGATCTTGACTAGATGTTACCTAGCTTCTATTTATGTGCTCAATATGCCTAAGACTACATTATTTAATTTTCTCTTCCAATTATTATACAGCTATTTTTTTTTTTAGTTGAGTCTGATCCAATAAGTAATAGGCTCTTGTCTACTATGGTCATACTTCCTGATATTGCAGGCTTGAAGTGATGAGTATCTGAAAAGATAATTGCTCTTTTGGTTTGGTTTCATAATGGGCCTGAATTGCTATCTTTCACAATCCCGTCCCGTTCGCCAAGGTTCATTACACGATGCCCACAATCCCACTTCTAAGGGTTCATTTTCGCATCCTCACAATCCATAGGTTTCCATGGGGTTCATTACCGCATAGCGCCTCATGCCCACCATAAGACCTCACCAAAAGAGTTCATATCATTTCCAAATCCTCATACTTTTCGCCTGCAATATCAGTTAGTAAGCCAGAGTATTCAATCACCTGGTAAGCCATTGGAGGGATTTTTTTTTCTTTTTTTTTTTTCTTTCTAGCATTATTAGTCAGTCATTGGCAGCAAGTAATTGTCAGTCAGTTATTGTCAGTTAGTTATTGTCAGTTATTCATTATCAGTCAGTCGTCATCTGTTACTTTTAACTCCATGTGACTCGTAAACAAATGTCAAGAACCCCAAAGTGACCTCATTGTATGTTAGCTGCAAATTGGCGCCCGCCTTGCTCACCATTTCGTAGAGCGCTTTGTTGCGGTCCATTTTTCGCAATAATGTCTCGAAGCCTTTCATCTGAAATAATTCTTCGAGAAAGTTCTTTTGTTTGTATGTATTAGCACAACAAATCATAGCTTCCAATTCTTTGTTTGATAGAAGCTCGTTGCTTTCTATTTCTTTCCAAACTTTGTGGAACTGTTGCTTGTGTACCATCTCTTAACATCACAAGCATCCATGTGGCCCCTGACCACATTTAGTATGCTCAGAGTTAAGCCAGCATTCATCTTTTCAATACTATCACATGCACTGTGATCCATTTCGTCTATTGCTTCCAAGTCTTCCATTATTGCGCAAAGCCTGTATTCATAGTCGTCCAAGTGGTCATTTGAATTGTCATTGTTCGCCATGTCAATGCATACTTTCACAAGCACTTCTCCAGTAGCCTGGGTATTTTCCATTTTCCAAAAGACAGAGAAGGTAAGCATCAATGCTATTGTGTATATCATATTGATCCAAGAATTTCTTTTTGCATTGGTTCATCAAGGTGTCTTGCGCACCAACTCTTGCAAGTGTGAAAGCAGACTAGTGCGAGGTCTCAGCAAGATAGACAGGTGTTGGGCCACGTCCTCCATCAAAACACCAATGAATGCTGGTGCTGGTTTTACTTCAATACCAGTGTTTTTGACATTTTCAAATCTCATAAACTCTTCCAGCTTCTCGAAGCTCACCAGGAGTCTCAAGTTGGCCAAATACCCGTTGAAGTCGCTCTCGATTCTGGTCTTGTAGAGAATCTTCAAGTCAACGGTAAGTGTTAATTTTCAGACTTACGTTTATTGAATATGACTTGGGTCTAGTCCACGTTATCTTCAATCGTTCGGGGGAACTCCTGACCTTACAAACGTGGGTGGCAGCCACTCCTTTTATATTGGAGTGGACGCGCCTCTTTGAAACATTGCGACTTAAGCGCTATACTTATATCACGCGCGCTCAGACTTTGAGCTCTAACGCATATGCGAGATGTACTCACGCGTTAACAGTAAGACATTTTAATTCAAATGTATTATCTTTGAACCGAGGAACTAAGATAGCATCCATGTCAAGCTCAATCCACAATTGACTCTTGGGTTTGTGGAGCCAGCTATTTAACTGTAAGTTGTGGACGGAAGAAACGACTGGGGTGACAATTTCGTTAACAATACTGAGAGAAGCAATACTCTCTAAGGTTAATGAAGTGAGATTTCTTTTAGGGGAGACTGGATTGAGGATTTTCTCAGGAGAAGGTGTATTTTCAAAATTTGAAGTAGCTTTAATAGGAGCCACAGGTTCATATTTCACAAGAGTCAATATCTTAACAGGATGAACATTGACTTCGAGGATTTTGACTTCGGGAACTTGAGTGAGGACTTGAACTTCGGGAACTTGTACTTCTGTATGTGGCACCACAAGTGTTGCCGCATCAAGTCCAGTTTTGGTGTCACATTTCTCCTCTTGCTTGGTGGTCGCAGAAGAGGCAAATAATGGCAGGATATGCACAGAATTGAATTGCCTTCTGGTTCGAAATTTTCTATGTTTTCAAGATCATATCTAAGTTTGCGGTCAAATTCCTGGGCTGTAACCAAAGTTCTGGACTCGTTAGAACTAGTCCGATTGATTCTCCTTTTCTTCGTCCTCTCAATGTGAGAAATTACCTGTTCGAGTTCCTGCGTACGTTTGGCGCGATGCTTTGCAAGTTCACATTTTTCGTTGGAATGTTTATGCGCTAAAGTGACCAATAGTTCAGGCGATTTCACATCGTGAGATTCGTCGCAGGGTTCTTGCAAATTCACCAAGTCGACGCTTACTGGTTTGCGTCCAACTCTAAATGCAAACATCACTCTCAGTTTGCAAAGAGCGCGACTCGCAGAAATGCAATTCACTTTTCTGACTTTCACGGGTCACTCCTCAGTGTTGCAAATAGAAGCTCTTTGAAGGTAGCAAGCCTAGTGCTTTTTTAAGACTTATATTTTTTCAAGTAACTTGATCCTTAATAGCTTGGAAATGGATGGCATGCTTGTTTTGTTGTTTCTTGAGGTTCTTTGGCACTTGGTTTGCAGAGTGCGCGTTTTCGCAGCCAAATCCGAGGCATTTCCTTATTAAACAAGGCCAAGCCTTTTGGCAGCAACAAGTCTATAAGCTTCTGGCTAAAAAATAGATTTTGACTTTACCACTCTCAAAGTTGCTTGGCTAGATAAAGAGTTAGGGCCAGTAACAAAGCTGCATGGCTCCTGTCCAATCTCTGGAGTCAACTCCCGACTGTCTCCACAGATTGGTACTCCAGGTATATCTTGAGCTCCATTGCCCGCAATTAAATCAGTACTAAAATTGCTTCTAGGAGCCATGGAAATCATCTCCAGAGAATTGTACGACTCAGGAAATCCTTTTGTGGACTTGTTTACAATGGCAGACTTAGAGGCAGCTTTGCGGGCCTCTTTTTTCCGCTTGTCCTCCATAGCGTCCAAGAAAAGGTCTTCTACCACTAACTGTTTTTCTTCCCGAACCTTTGCTGGCACAAAAGTCGGGAGGTGCAGTTTCTTGGTGACGACACTGGAAGGGAGACAATTTCAGATATTAAAATTAACAGAAATGGAATTCACTAGAGGGATTTTTCAAATTCTAGTTCAGCCTTAAAAGTACCAAACGGCAAACTAGTTATTTGCTTTGATAGTGGAGGCGGATATAAAAAAAGTGGTGAGTACCAAATTTAAATAAATCCGTCAGAAAAAGTACAGAACACGCTTGTGATTCGGGTACAGTGCTTTTGCTAAAGTGAGAGCAGCATCTTTGTGCAAGCTTCTAAATTTGAATACGAAAATATACAACTATATTTCCACACTTTAGACATCCGTGTTCTCCCTTTGTCATATAAGAAATATGAAGACTAGTATAGAGTATAGAGTAGTAGTATAGAGTATAGAGTAGTAGTATAGAGTATAGAGTAGTAGTATAGAGTATAGAGTAGTAGTATAGAGTATAGAGTAGTAGTATAGAGTATAGAGTAGTAGTATAGAGTATAGAGTAGTAGTATAGAGTAGAGTAGAGTAGAGTACCTACGCTCAATCAGATGTGTATTACACAGACCCCTATAAGCTTTCAACCTATGCTTTATGTTTTAGTATATATTGATATACAGGGATATGTAAGTTATACCTTAAAAGACCAAGGAACAAAATAGGCTACGTATTGGGTAAAGAGTTTTCACCCACCAATCTACATATAATCACAGGTCTGCATATAACATATATCCACGATGTTGCGCGTTTTATACTTTGTACTCGCATATTGTGGAGGGAAGATGTCTTATTACTATTTCTAGCTAGGGGCTTCCGGATTGACCGCTCTGTAGCAATAGTTAGTCATAAGGGTGCCCCGCTACCTTTATATAGACTTTCGGTCAAGCTGCCTGCATACACCATCCAGCCATCGCCCGGGCTGTTGCTATGCCCAGTAAAAGGAGCGACGGGGCGCTCTCCTATAGACTGCCAATGAGGCCGTGTCATGCACCATGCAGCCTCGCCTCCGGCATCGGCTAACCGTGCACAACCCTGGTTAGCCTCTGAGTTTAGCAAGTGTTGCATCTGGCTCACCGCGTGCCAACAAATCACCTGCTTTCTGCATCTTGTCATAATACCTTTACTACAAGAATGGTTGCAGTTCAACACACGAAGTCCCTTGACTCCGTACACCTTAGGTACTCATTGACATAAGCACCCTGACGTATTTAGTCGACGTGTTAACGCAGAGTATTAAACAGCCAATTGTACCGGTGTAGGTTTAGTCATGAATTATCAACTCTGGAACCAGCATTGTATGTTCCAAATTTAAAAAAACACAAGGGGATATATATGGTTGAGAGACAAAGGCCAGCAATGAGCAAGTAATGCACGCGCTGATGCCGTAACTCTTAAACGAGAGGAATTTGTTTTGCTAATTGAGCTCACTGCCCGGTGAAGGTACTCCAATATAAAAGGGCTGAATATTCTTTTTCTAAAAACAAGAGATCAACTGGGGCACATACCAAGATGTCCTCCACTTCCAGACCAACCAGAAATACTTCTCGTGTAAGCCACAATAATATCTCACCCTTTAATAGTAAAAAAGTGTTCACATCATCAAAAAACAAACAATAACACAACCTCATAATATCATAATATCATAATATCACTTATGTAATAATATACTATTATAATGCATTCTTATAATATTCTGGTAGTCTTATAATTCTTGTAATATTCTGGTATAATATTTTCTTATAATATTTGTTAGATTCTTGTCTCCACAATGGATAATGCTGGCATTACCACTAAGAAATCGGACGAGTCGTTGAAAAACTCTTCAGAGTCTAGTAACTCCATCACATCTACTGATTGTATTCACTCCACCAATTCACACCCCAAACCCACTATCGCAATTAATCACTCCTGTAAAAAGGCCCCAATCTACATTGACCTCCAACCCTCGGGTGAACTTGCCCACAACCCCAACTAAGACAATTCGATACCGAGCTTCCACTACATACGATACCAAGCCTACTCTCCCTACGATACCAAGCCTCCTCTCTTTACGATACTATCGCTACTAACGGTTTCACCCCTGATGACCCTGATAAATTTATCTCCCACCAAATTGATGCTCATCCACTAATTCGCCTTAGGGAACAAAATACACACCCATCCAGTGGCCCACCGGTCTTTAACGCTATAACAATTATCGGTACCTCCTCAATATACCGGAAGTGTTTAAAAATACATTAGTAAGCTTGTCCTTCACCGGCACGGACTGATGACAACTGCATCTGTATTAAATGCCTTATTTTCTACTACAATCAATGGTACATATTCGTCGACCTCGGAAGAGCTACATTACCAGTCAATTAAATGTTCGACTGAAATCGACTTCATCACTACCAAGTGTCCTACACAGATCACTCCCTACAAAACAGACATTCGACGATTTGCTTTTGACCTCTGTTCTCACACTGACTCCACGGTACTACCTCCATATTAGACTCTTGTTGTGCGTTAATTATTTGGTCATTTGTTGAGGGATTTATATAAGCGGGAATCAGGGTTTATATAGACTTTTGGAGTGAGTGTGCATACCCTATTGTGACGTGTCAATCCGGAATCGGCAACCTATTGGAGTACGGCTAGTGTAGCGCGGCGCATAGTTCCTGTACTCTCGCACCTGACCTTTAGCACTCAAGTGGACTGCTCAGTGTAGGCTCTAAATAACCGGAGGGTAGTGCACTGCCCATCGAGGATGTAGCGTAAGTATGTTAGAGACTAGATGGATAAGAAATTACCGATATCGGAATATTATAGCCTACACTGTGCAGTCACATTGCTCTTTACCAGCTCTTGTGGTCTATATAAGTAGCCCCAATTCCTCTTCTTAAGAAATTACAATGAATATACCGTCAGAGAAGTACTAGCAAATGACCATAACTATAAGTAGTAATCTACAGTAATACAGTAATTGATTTAATCTACGTTGGAAGTCACGTGCACTGTGGACGCGCAGTTCAAGAATCTGTTTAGGCTTTTACACCTTATGATCCACAGACTTCTGACATCCGTGGTGACGTTTCTCGTGCTGTTCTTTCTACCTGAGAACCAGCTTTCCTCTTCTCAACGCTGGGTGTTGGGGCTCGTCAACTTATCTGCAGTGATCATCTTCTGGGTGCTGAGTTCGTTTTTGGTCAATGACTTGTTCCTGACAAATATCTACCGCAAGCCATTTTTCATCACATACATCAACACCTCGTGTTTTGCGTTCTACCTTATTCCATATTTGCGTTATAAGGGGCTCAACTTGCGCAAGTTTGTGGATTTGATTTGGAAGGACTACTATGTTCTGCAATATTCTGGTTTAAGTCATGGATGCCAGGAATCTCGCCCTATATATGAATATGGCTCATCTCGTGATGTGAGCCAAGAAAGCCTTCCTGAACTATCAGAAAATCAACACTACAATGATAACGAAACTGTGGGCATGTACGAAACCATTCTCTTAGCGCTCAAGTTCATCGTGCTTTGGTTTTCAGCCAACTTGGTCACCAACTCATCATTGTCATACACTAGTGTGGCGTCACAGACCATTTTGCTGTCGACTTCGTCATTTTTTACGCTAATATTCGGATACTTGTACAGCATTGAAAAGATCAACACCAATAAAGTGTTTGGCATCGTTCTCTCTTTTGCTGGTGTGATGATAGTTACAAAAATCGATGCCGATTCGGCGCCGTTGCCGGAGAAAAACTCGGCGCTAATGACATTGGGTGGAAATGCCTTGGCGTTGTTGGGTGCATTGATTTATGGTGCTTATACCATTCTTTTGAAACATAAGATCTCCAGCCCAGGCCTGCGCAAAGAGCGGAGTTTAGATACCCATTTATTTTTTGGATTTGTGGGCCTCTACTGCTTTGTGTTCTTCTGGCCATTCTTGATTGCTTTGCACTATTTGGGACTCGAAACCTTCGACGTACCATCTCAAGGTCACGTGATCCGCATATTATCAGCGAATGCGTTCATTACATTTATCAGCGATTTCTGCTGGTGTAAGGCTGTGCTCTTGACGAGCCCGTTGACCGTGACTGTGGGGCTCTCGTTGACGATTCCTTTAGCCATGATTGGAGACTGGGTTTTCAAGGGTTTCCACGTGAATTTTTGGTACTTGACGGGTGCCATCATTGTGACGCTTGGATTTTTAGTCATCAACAAAGACGAGAAGGAGGATTTTACCTCCAACTTCGACTAATCTGCATATTATAATGTAACATATACAGTCACGTCCAAAGCCTCTTCCCTTAATTACCCCTCTCCTGCATAAAATCAAATACTTCTCAGCCACGAACTCCCACACCACTTCAAGCACCAACTCCCAACTCCCATCAACTCCCACCAACTCCCACCAACTCCCACAGACTCCCACAGACTCCCACAGACTCCATGAAGCTTAGCGTGATCATATTTACTCTAGTTTCAGTCGTATTGGCAACATCCCTGTCTGTAAATGATGTCCTGCAGCAATTGGTGCAGCTCACTTACAGCTTTGCCGATAAAGTGATCCCCATTTCCGAGTCTGATTTATCGCCAATCTCCCATAAGGAAAGAGAACACTTTACGCTTATAGTGATCACTTCCACAGATGAAAAACACCAGTGTAAAGGGTGTTTCCGGTTGAAGGAAGTGCTCAGGAAAACTGCTCAGGTGTGGTTTGACAATTACCCTCGTTCAAACATGGTTTTCTTCTCTGAAATCGATTTGGTTGACCATACAAATGCTAAGTTATTTACAGATATGCAGTTTAAGGAGGTTCCACAGGTGTGGCTTGTTCCACCATCCAAGATCACCGAAAAACATTCCAGTGCAAGAGAACAAAAGCTTGATGAGTTTGGTAACGTGATTTTTGACAATTTGGATATTCTTTTGCAGCCACACGCCGAGTTTAAGTTACCTGATACCACGTTTGACCTGCAGGTGTTTGAAATGGCGGATTGGATGGCCAAAATGCTTCAAAAGCGGATCACTATTACACAAGAGAACGCACAGCTTAAGTTTATTGGGACATTTGTGGCAACTTTCTCGGTTATTCTCTTTATTAAGAAAAGAGGTCCAGCTTTCATCACCAACTTCTTCAGCAAGTTCAAAATCTACCTTGTGGTGGTCATAGGCCTTGTGCTTGTACTTCTTGGCGGAATGCTGTACTCGAAAATCCAGGGCGTTCCGTTTATTGGTTTCAACGATAAAAAAGAATCCATCTACATCAGTGGTGGAACTCACTACCAGTTTGGGATTGAGATGCTCGTGGTGGCGGCGGTGTATGGGCTTTTGGTGATTAACATTGTGGTGTTATTATACTTGGGAAATTACCGTGTGTCAGAAAAAAGTGTGATACCTACTCAAAAACACAAATCGGTGGCCATCCTTGTTGCTGCTGGTGTTCTTTATGGTGGGTACAGTTTATTGTTGAGTATATACTTGCGAAAGGACTCTGAATACCCATACCATATGTGGAAATTGTTATAGTCTGAATACGCTATCAAGAGGTGAGACAATGCTATGAATCACATGAAGGAGATAGATGAAGGTGAATACTATCAAGAGGGCCATGACTATTAATAATATCAAAAGGTCATGACTATCAATACTATCAAGAGGGTCAAGACTATCAATACTATCAAGAGGGTCAAGACTATCAAGACTATCAAGGTCTTGTCTCGCAAGTTCCATGTGGAATATATATCCGTATTGGATCTCAATAGAGGCTAGCAGTCTAAACGAATGTTAACATGGCATCGTCTGGCTGTTAAGATACATCAGTGAAAAACTTACCATTTCCAATTGACCTCCTAATTGGTTTAATTGAGCAAACTGACATGCATGTCCAGAGAGGTAGATTCACATAGAGGCTTTTTATAAGTAATTAATGACTAGTGAAACCAGTGTATACACTTTTGACTTGAGTATGAAGTAGTTAGGACAATTAGTTATAGATGACATGATTCACGTCACGTGACTTATAAAATAATTACACTAGTCTGGTAAATGACTTCCCTCACATAAACATAGCTATGAAACAGTAAAGGTAGAAAGTGCTTTACAGTGAGGCACTACTTATATTCAACTGGTTCTATGCGCTACACCCACATGTCCAGTATTATATACATGAATCATCAAGAAAGAATCTTTTATGATATAAGGGAGTATTCTTGGGTCTTTGTTTTCAAGTGAATGAGGGGTCTAATATCATTGACTCCATAATGGACGCACACACAATGCAGGAATATGTCAAACCCCAATTCAACATTAAACATACTATTTTGAAGGAGGATACGTATAGGGTAGTACGGGAGCAAGTGGGAATAACACGTCACTAGTTTAGGGTCCTCACTGGCTGCACTAGTAGTATATTATAGATACTCGATGGTTAGCACACTACCATCCAGTTATTTATAGCCTACACTGTGTAGTCTTGTTGAGTGCTGAGATCAAGTGAGAGTACAGGAACTACATGTAAAGAAGAAAACTTCCAGTTCCGCGTCAAACATCAGTACCTCAGATACACTGTAAATCTTTTTGAAATAAGGCCTGTATGAACTTGGGAGTGTAGGTAACTGTCAAGTTATCTACAGTACAAGGTTAAGACACGAACATTGACGCGAGTGCCATATGTTCTAGAGAAGCATAATAGTGCAGACGAAACAAGAGGTATGTGTTGAACTGCAAGCATGCTTGCGATACCACGATGCAGGATACATTGCGTGGGCAGCTGTGACATTGGTCATCCTATTGTTAGACGAGACTGAACATGGCTACAAGGTGCATGAACACGCCCCAGTTGGAAGTCTATTAAAGGGTGGTCTTGCCCTATGTATAGCAAGAGGGCAGAAGGGACAAGGACAGAGCTCTTAGCTTAGATAAGACACAGAGATTGAATATATGATGACAGAGAACTACACCGAATCTCCTCACTTGTTAGATTTGTTAAAGTCTAATGAGACAACCGTTCCAGTTTATGAGAAGGTTTAATGGAAACTCTCAACAAAATCAACCATGGTGTACAGTCCAGGGATGATGAAATAGTTCAGTGAACCGATATCATAGTTTCATAAATACTCCACTAATCAAAACCTTCCATGATTACATTGTCACGTGAAAAGATCGAGAGATAGATCCGTACATCCCTAATTAGTTATGTTCATCATTGATGGCTTCCCAGAAATGGATATCTAGGGTTTATATAGACTTGGGAGAGGGGCCGAGCGGCCCAGCCGCGTCGTCCGAGTCAATTGGCATTTGCAATTGGAATGTCTCGACTAACATGTGATATAGCAGTGTAGGCATAATAACCGGATGGGTAGTGTGCTAACCATCGAATAGTAGAGAGTAGATATAGATATAGAGAGCAGAGTGCCCATGGAAACTACCACACCATATTCAGTCCATTTCAGCCCATATAAATACAGAGTAGGCATCAAACACATCCTTCAGACTCTTGAAGTGGCCCAGTTTTCCAAGTAGAGTTTTCAACACTTAGTGATGTGTGACAAGATTGGTCTGACTGGTACGACAAGTATAAGTGAGTGAGTATCACTAGTATCACTGTGAATGCTGGTGACATAGATCGACTTCAGATTTCTGTGGTAAAGGATCCTGAGAATGGAATAAATTCCTGAAGTAGTATAGTATAGTAGTATCCATCTAATTCATGGTAAGAATTAGTACCGTTAGGCCCTAATGGGTAGGCCATATTTATAGCATACGCTGCACATAGACTATTTAGCACATAGTGTACAGTCTAACTGATAATGTACTCCACTTCTACTCTACTCATAGTCCTTGATAGTCCCTGATAGTCTCTAGTCTCTAGTCCTGTTAAACTCGGCTAAGATGGAAGAATCAGTCTGTTAACCATATAGTGAGCTAGTACTGTAAAGCATAATTTAGAGAGTAGGAGAGTACTGTAGTCCTAGTGGTAAGTACTACTATATAGAGTACTATAGAGTGTAGATAGTTACTAGCGAAGTAGTGATGATAGTAGTATAGAGAAGTTGATCAGCTGACTAGTGTGAGATTTTGGTTTAGGTGCAGGAATTTAGGCAAGAATTGGTAATTGGACTAGTACATGAGTCGTTATGAATAACTAAAAACTATAATATATAGGACTCAGCTACTCTAGAGTAGAGTATGTTGGGTTCTTGTTACTGTACCTAATTAGTTATGTTCATTCATTGATGGGAGTCAAAGGCTATCGTAGAATTAATTCACGCATTCCATAAATAGATAGTACTAGACTAGTGCTTTAAATCTAGCTATACTATTTCAATTAATACTCACTTGTAGGTGTTATAGGTTACTCACCGTCCCATGATATAGAAGAGTCCATAACGTGTCCTTTTTTCATAATAACCCTCTTTACAGACTTCACTAACTATAGGGTAGCAACAAAGGGAGGTACTGATGTTGAAAGGCTTTCTTTAACATCTGAGCGCGACGCGTCTTGGGTCCATATGTCGCACGCAAGAGCAAACGGAGAAGGGCGTAAACGGGTATTTATCACTGATTTCTTTGCCAGTTGCAAGAAGCCTAAGGCAACAAAACAGAGGAATACAAAAACCCTGGTTTCAGCGAGTGAAGTAGGGGGAAGAGGAGGGGGAGCGGGAACAGGAGGGGGAGCGGGAACAGGAACAGGCACAGAAAAAGGAACAGAGAAAGGAACAGAAACAGAGAAAGGAACAGAAACAGAAGCAGGAACAGAAACAGAAGCAGGAACAGAAACAGAAGCTCAATTACCAACAAAATCTCAAACAAACCCTCAATCAATTCCTCAAAAAAAAACAGAACCACCAAAAGAAAATGACTATACACAGTTTTGCCAAAAATACAACTTTGACAAACAAAAATGGATCTCTAGCCTATCAGATGAGCAAAAATCACTTCTCGCTTTGGAAATCGAAACTTTACATATCACGTGGCTCGTGTTTCTCCACCGGGAATTAACCAAGCCATATTTCCTTAAGTTGAAAAAATTTCTCTGGGCGCAAAAGGGCAAAACAGTCTTCCCTCCTGCAAAGGATGTCTACTCTTGGTCACACTACACTCCGCTTCCGCAAGTCAAATGCTTGATTATGGGCCAGGACCCGTACCACAACTACCTGCAGGCGCACGGGCTAGCCTTTTCAGTTTTGGAGCCCACACGGCCTCCACCATCGCTTGTGAATATCTACAAAGCACTCCACATTGACTTTCCTGAATTTGAGAACCCGGACCCTCAGGTCTTATCCAAAACGGGAAAATCGGGCGGTGGCAACTTAACCAAATGGGCCAAACGTGGTGTGTTGATGCTCAATGCGTGTTTGACAGTGGAAGCACACCGGCCAAACTCTCACGCCAATCAGGGCTGGGAGACCTTTACGGAGCACGTGATCAAAACCGCCATTTCGTACCATCAGCAAAATGGCTTTGTGATTATGGCTTGGGGCTCGCCTGCACAGAAGCGCGTCTCTAATTTCAATGGTCTTTTGAAGAATGAATTTTGCGTGATAAAAACAGTACATCCGTCTCCTCTTTCGGCACACCGTGGCTTTTTTGAGGCCCATGTGTTTCGGAAATGCAACGATTGGCTACGGGCGAAAAAGAAGGATCCTATTGATTGGGGTCTTGTTCCGGGAAACTCGGTGTCATAACCAGTGGTCAGCTTGCTGCATTATCACGGTGTATTATAACAGAAAAAAATGATCAATCAGAAGTTGTGAATGTGTAAGAATTGGGATTATTTTTTACAATTAACTAGTATCTGTTCACACTGTACAATTACTTCTACAATTTACTAGCTTCATCGAGCATCTAACATGCAGTATAGTCGAGTCTCTAGTATATCTGTATCTAGTAGATGTTTCAGGACCTGCAGCGTCAAGGACGAGGTGCAGAGGTGCATGCTCACCGATATATATAAGAGCGCCCGCCCTTAGTTTACAGCCTACTCTATAGACTACTTATCGGATCAGAATACATTTCAATAACACAAGTCTAGTTTGGCATCAATAAGAAAGTATGTCAGAATCAATTTTTGTTATTTGACTTCTGAATACTTATTAGAGACCGACCACACTGGAATTTGTACAAATCCAACTACTATCAGTTTCTAGTATTATCAATTTCAGTCCTTCCATGGGCATGGAGCAAAAATCACCTACGCTATACGATAAGTGGAAGCTATACGATAAGTCGAACCATAGACTGACAGATACAGCCACTTGTCCGCAAATTCCTATTGTATTAAGAAATTAATGAAAGCTGCGTCGAGAAATTCAACTGACGCCCGAATTTCCCGAGACTGTAAACCCTGGATTTCCATTGATTCCCATGAGATGTATGGGTTTGTATAGAATTTTGGGGAAGGTGTGCATACCACATTATGACATGTTAACTTCCGGATCTGGTAGGAATTTGCAGTTGCGTGTGAGGGTAACAGATGTTGGAAATATGGCCTGTATGAACCCGGGAGTGCAGGCAACTTGACAGTTACCTGCAGCATAAGGTTAAGACACGGACATTGACGCGAGTGCCATATGTTCCAGAGAAGCACAAGAGTGCAGATGAAACAAGGAGTATGCAGCATTAGACTGTGAGCATGCTTGGGATACCAAGATGCAGGTTGCAGTTGATGTCTGTATGTAGGATGAATGGAGTGGACAGTTATCATTTTGGTTTGCGAGATTAAGGACAACAGGAGAAGAATAGAGCGTGCTTAGCTCAGAGAGACACATATTGAATATATTATGACAGAGAACTAAACTGAATCTCCTCACTTGTTACATTTGTGAAAGTCCAATGAGACAACCGTTTCAGTTTATGAGAAGGTTTGATGGAAACTCGCAACAGACAGGACTAGTACACATACAACATGCGCGCCGCACAATTCACCAGCAACTACTCCAAATGCCCCCCAAAAGCTTAGCGTCAGAAACAGATGCACAGCGTATCAACAGGTACCTTCTAAAGTGTGAACCCAAGGTCGCCAGAGAAAATGATGTAGATGATTCCACCATCCGTTTTAAGTACCTCTTGGGCCTTAGCGATCTTTTCCGGCATTTGATCGATATCAACATGTCCAAGGATGCCAAGTTCAAAAAACTCATTAAGCAGATCGATAGCCAGACCAATTTCAAGCAGTATAAGCCCAAGCGCCTGGGCCGTGGGCGCCGCAAAACAGAAAAAGAGGAGGATGCTGAGCTCTTGGAAGATGAGGTCAATATGGATCTGCAAGAGCTGCAAACTGTGCTTGACAAATCTCCCAGTTTCATCAAAAATGGCCAGCTTCGGGAATATCAGATCCAAGGTTTAAATTGGCTTATTTCGTTGTATGAGAATCGGCTCTCGGGCATCTTGGCAGATGAAATGGGATTGGGAAAGACACTCCAAACCATATCGTTTTTGGGATACTTACGTTATTGTAAGAAAGTGGATGGGCCATTCATTGTGATTGTACCCAAATCAACTCTAAACAATTGGCTTCGTGAGTTTCAAAAATGGACGCCTGAAGTCAATGTGTTGGTCATGCAGGGAAACAAGGAAGAGCGGGCAGACATTATCCAAAATAGGCTTCTTCCGGCCAAGTTTGATGTGTTAATTACCTCTTTTGAGATGGTGATCCGGGAAAAGTCCCAGCTCCGGAAATTCCGCTGGCAATATATTGTGGTGGACGAAGCCCACCGTATCAAAAATGAAGACTCGTCGCTTTCACAGATAATTCGTCACTTCTACTCCAAAAATAGGCTTTTGATCACCGGAACTCCGCTCCAGAATAACCTCCATGAGCTTTGGGCCTTGCTCAATTTCTTGATTCCCGATGTTTTTGGCGATTCCGATGTGTTCGACCTGTGGTTCGATAGCCAAAACGATGATAATGACCAGGATAAGGTGATTGCTCAGCTCCATAAGATCCTCAGCCCGTTCATATTGCGCAGAGTCAAAGCTGATGTGGAGACGTCTTTGCTCCCCAAAATCGAGACAAATGTGTATATTGGCATGACCGACATGCAGATCGAATGGTACAAGAAGTTGTTGGAGAAAGACATTGATGCAGTCAATGGAGTGGTGGGCAAGAGAGAAGGGAAAACCCGTCTTTTGAACATTGTCATGCAACTACGCAAATGCTGCAACCACCCGTATTTATTTGACGGAGCAGAGCCCGGACCACCATACACTACTGATGAGCATTTGATCTACAATTCGGGAAAAATGATTATTCTTGATAAAATGTTGCGCAAGTTCAAGAAGGCTGGTTCCCGTGTGTTGGTATTCTCACAGATGTCTCGTTTATTGGATATTTTGGAGGATTACTGCTTCTTTAGAGACTACAAGTACTGTCGTATAGACGGATCCACATCGCATGAAGACCGTATCCAGGCCATTGACGACTACAATGAGCCCAATTCCGACAAGTTCATTTTTCTTTTGACCACACGTGCAGGAGGCTTGGGTATCAATTTGACTTCTGCAGATATTGTCATTCTCTACGATTCCGACTGGAATCCACAGGCTGATTTGCAGGCCATGGACAGAGCCCACCGAATTGGTCAGAAAAAACAGGTGCAGGTTTTCCGTTTTGTCACGGAAAATGCCATCGAGGAGAAGGTTTTGGACAAGGCTGCTCAGAAGCTAAGGTTGGACCAATTGGTCATCCAACAGGGAAGGCAGGCCACCGCCAAAATTGGTAACAAAAACGATGACTTGCTTGGCATGATCCAGCACGGAGCTAAGGCGGTTTTTGAGAAGCACAAGTCGACCTCAATGCTTGATGATGACATTGACGAGATTCTTGCTAAAGGCCGAGAGAAAACTGCCACTCTCAATGCCAAGTTCAACAATTTGGGACTCGATGATCTCCAAAACATCACGTCCGACGGATCTGTGTATGAGTGGAATGGGCAAAATTTTGCCAAAAGAGGAAATGAGGGCTTGGGGCTCTCATGGATTCATCCTTCCCGAAGAGAGAGAAAAGAGCAAACATATTCCGTGGATAACTACTACAAGGACATGCTCAAGACGCCTCAGGGCAAACAGTCACTGGCTGTTAAAATCAAGCCGCCTAAACTATACAATCCTCAAGACCACCAGTTTTTCCCCAAAAAGTTGGTTGAATTGCTTAGCAGAGAGCAGCTTGCATATAAAAAGGCGGTTGGGTACACGTACTCCTTGGACGATTTTGGCGACAGTGACGAGGATTTTCTTAACTCAGACGAAGAGGTTCAGGACATACCACGTGACGAACGACTCAAGGCTGAACAGAAGAAGATCGATGAAGTTGTTCCATTGAGCGAGGACGAAGTGCAGTTGAAGAACAAGCTCCTTCTGGAGACGTTCACCAGCTGGACACGGCGAGACTTTACCAACTTCATTCATGCCAGTGCCAAATTCGGAAGGTCATCGTACGAGGAAATCGCCGAGGCTTTGGGCAGAGAGCCTCAAGAGGTGGAGAAGTACTCCAAGGCGTTCTGGACATCGTACAAGGACATTGAAGGCTATGAGAAGTACGTGACACAAATCGAATCCAGCGAAAAGAAGGTGGAGAGGCTCGTGCAGCAAGAGAAGTTGTTGGCGGCAAAGATGAAGGAGCTGGAGGATCCATTGGAGGACCTCAACATACAGTACGCATCCAACAGTTCCAAGCGGGTGTTTCTCAAGCTCGAAGACCGTTTTATTTTATGCTGTGTGCATCGATACGGAATATTTGCCGAGCAATTGGGAGAGAAGATCAAGCAAGAGATTCTGAAAAGTGAGCTCTTCAAGTTTGACTGGTACATCACGTCCAGAACACCACAAGAAATCAACCGCAGGATCAATACCTTGATGCTTGCGTTATCACGTGAAGTGGAAGGGGGGACACTGAGGAAAAAAGGAAAGTATGGAGGAGTTCAGGAGTCTGTGGAGCCCAGTACACAGGAAAGTTCGCCTGCACCAAATGTACAAGAGAAGAGAAAGTATGAGGGGGAAGATTCCGAAGCGAAGAAGGTTAAGGTGGATTAGATGAGGATATAGGTCAGAGGATCATATTGAACTTAAAGTCAATTAGACTAGTCTCGTATATTAGTGGATGTTGTATATTGAGTTCAGTATTCAAATATTTGACGCCTTGATTGCCAGATGGTTTGCGCACGACCCTTTGATTATCTAGAGTATTTGTTGATTCGGTGTAGTTCAGTTATATTTCCTTATGTATATAAACGATAGTACCGATAGTCATAGTGATACTACTACTACTCTAGTACTAGGACTACTACCACTACCACTACTCTGAAGAACTACAAGAACAAGAAGAACTACTACTTCTTTTCTTGAGTTCTCGTAGTTCTTCTGTATTATCAAAGAATCTAACAATATATCTCTATCTCTATTTCTATCTCTATCTATCTCTATCTCTATTTCTCTCTATTTTTCTCTCTCTCTATTTTTCTCTCTCTCTATCTCTCTCTATTTTTCTCTCTCTCTATCTCTCTCTATCTCTATTTCTATCTCTATCTATCTCTATCTCTATCCCTCTCTATTTTTCTCTCTCTCTATCTCTCTCTATCTCTATCTATATTTCTTTCTTTTATTTTTTTAGGTATGGTATTCTACTTATGATATGGTTATATTATTACACTATTGATTGGTAACTATGATTAGTATTTACCCTTTCGCTTAAACTAGGCTTCTCAGATTCTTCTTCAGCCACTCTACCTGCGTATCTCTTTTGTTATATCAGTATACCTGTCAGATCCCCCATGGGTATCACACTACCCATGGGAGTATTAATCGCCTACGATGTGCGATTCAGACCACATTCCCGTCTCTCACCGAAATTGTCTCGCTCGGATTAGGACGTAACAAGCCGGCATGTACACATGGCCCACTCTTCTATATAAGCCTCAAGGATTCCTCTTTCTGAGAATCCATCCACAAATAAACAGAGTTTTGGAAGTACTAAACAATCATAAAGAATCTAACAATACCATAAGTATCACTATACCATATAATTTACATAAGTAGTAGCTACCACCACTACCTACCACCACCACTACCTACCACCACCACAATGACATGACTTCATCACTCTACCATACTTTACCATACTTTAGTATCAGTTTACTAATTAGTAATTCCAATGTAATCTTCACCCAATGGCTGGACAATATGACTCGGAATTTTGATAGCTAGATAGTAGATTAGATAGTAGATAGTAGATTAGATAGTAGATAGTAGATTAGATAGTAGATAGTGGATTAGATAGTAGATACTAGATTAGATAGTAGATACTAGATGATATACTAGACTAGATTACATACTAGATTACATACTAGATACTAGATTACATACTAGATACTAGATTAGATAGTAGATACTAGATTAGTTACTAGATACTAGATTATATACTAGACTAGATTACATACTAGACTACATACTAGATACTAGGATCGCTTACCCATGGAAGTAAAAATCACCTAAGATCCCCCATCATACGTGGAATTGCCATAGACCCTCTCAAAGCGGGGTCCAAACGGTAATCCAGTGTTTTCAATGCCCACACACGTGATCGCGTTGTATTGTTAGAAACCGTTGAATCTGTTGCGAATTTCCTGATACCTTCGCGTAAACCGGAACGGTTGTCATATTGGAATTTAACAATCCTAACAATTGAAGGGATTCTGTGTAGTTCTCTGTAATTATATATTCAGTTTCTTGTGTCTTTTCTAAGCTACGAGCTCTATTCTTGTCGCTTCTGTCGATAGTGCGACAGGCGACAGGTCCCCCCTTATATATACATTGGAGTTAGCCTTTGACCATCTGGTTCCGCTCACAATGTAACCACCATTAGAATATCAACAGTGCCGTTTAAGGCCAGTCCAGATTAAAGTATAGAATGTGGTCATTCTTGCCCTAGGTTCATATAGGCCATATTTCCAATAGAATCGCCGTTTCGACCCTAAGCGGGTTAGGTTCAAGCTTGAACTATGGCTGTGTAAACAGCCCTAAAAAGTCTATAAGCCTGATTTCTAAATAGTGGATTCATCAACGAATAAAGGGTTACAAGGTACGAAAGTTATCAAGGAATCTAACAATACCATGGATACTATATTAGATACTAGATACTTCTAAACGTCCGGTCCGCTGTAAATGGATGCATTAGGACGACCAAGTAGTAACCATGCTGACTGATCAACATTAGTACCCCAGTTAGGAGTAATAGTAATAATGATATAAGTGAGGCTTCTTTAGTAGTAGAAGTTGCGATATCATCATATCTTATACGAGAAATATTTCTGGTGGGTCTGGAAGTGGAGGACATCTTGGTATGTCGTTCTCCAGGTAATTTGATTTATGATAAAGGGCAAAAGCTCCTCTATATTGGAAGGCTTTACTGCCTATTGCTTTATTAGGGCAATGCGTCAATTAGGAAATAAAGACCTAGTGTGCACACTATTGAGCTTTTATTTTTCAATACTAGATACTAGATACTACACTACACTACACTACACTACACTACACACACTACACTACACTACACTACACACACTACACACACTACACACACTACACACACTACACACACTACACACACTACACACACTACA
>NLAU01000657.1:1549-41795 GCA_002370875.1 Metschnikowia arizonensis
CACCTCCACCTCTAACTGACACCTCCACCTCTAACTGACACCTCCACCTCTAACTGACACCTCCACCCACATGAGCTCCCGCATCGACTTACACATCGAGATGTATTATATGGCCTACAGGCCCAGTGACGTCAATGCGCATCGGCAGCCTCTCCTGAACTTGTGAAATAGCGCGAAGCTTATTTCCTGTACCCTACCTTCAACACTGACCTGAGTGCGACTAGGCTCTAAATAACAGGTACAATTATTGATGAGTAGGTAGTGGTGTGTAGTACTCTACTTCGCACACTCTTCTTACTCATGCCTTCCCAAATTCCTAAGAAAAAAAAAATATACAATTGTATACCCCGTACTATTCAAACATCTTCTGTTTATACAAAACACCCGTTGAATGTTTGTCCTCTGGGAAATCAGTTCTTGGACCAGCAGCCTCTGGTGGCACCTTCTAGAGATGAGCAGTTGGGCCACTTTGCAAAATTCCCCGAGGACTTGTTGATGGAAGTGTTGGGGTTTGTGGAAACCGCCCAAGATCTTAAGGCGTTATCTCACACTAGTAGGGTGTTTTACGCTTACGTTTATGATGAGGACTTGTGGAAGAAGCTCTATATCTCTAAGATTAGAGCTTGGGAGAAAACCCCCATCATCATGGACGAGCCGCCGCTTCTTCACTGGAGGGGGTCTTGGAGACTCTCCCTATTGAATCTTGACAAATGTCATCTGGCTGAATTGGCTCTTCCTCCCAACCTTGTTTGCTCTGACACTCTCTACCGGCCGTTCCAGTGTTCTCAGATATCATACGAGTTTCTCTTCTCCAAGGTGATTTCTGAAGAGGAAACTTATCATAAGGAGTGTTTGAAAAGTAAAGCTATGCCAAAACTCCCTACTGGCCGTATCCAAAGGTTCCAAGAGTCGTTAATGACACAAGACCTCTTTGATAGTCACTGGCATAGCAAACCATTCATCATCTCCAACCCTGACTCCTCCCGCTGGCCTCATTGGAACATGCAAACCTTGCTCCATCGATTTGCCAACATGAGATTCCGCCAAGAAGCCGTGCGCTGGCCGCTCTCTCTCTACTCACAGTATCTTGCTTCCAACAATGACGAAAGCCCGCTCTATTTGTTTGATTGCAATAGTGATGCCATGAAGGCGCTCCGCCATGAGTACTCGGCCCCGGAAATCTTCCAAACTGACTACTTTTGCGTATTTGGTGATTGTAGACCCGACCATGCGTGGTTAATCATTGGTTCCAAGAGGTCTGGCTCTACTTTCCACAAAGATCCAAACTCCACGTCTGCATGGAATACTGCAATTACTGGCCGCAAGCTCTGGGTCATGTTTCCACCCGGAACAACTCCTCCTGGAGTATGCACTGATGAAGACGAGAGCGAGGTGACAAGCCCCGTGGGAATAGCTGAGTGGGTTTTGTCTGGATTTTACAATGACGCTGCCCGACACCCTGACTGTCAAATAGCAATTACTTTTCCTGGTGAGTGCATGTATGTGCCCAGTGGATGGTGGCATTTGGTCATCAATATCGACCATAGTATAGCATTGACGCAGAACTTCGTGCCACGGGTGAAGTTGGTCAATGCCTTATATTTCTTGAAGAACAAGAACAAACAAATCTCGGGGTTCCACCCGCAAAAGGTCCGGAAAATGATTGACCACGTGCTTGAAACTGTTAATGGTGAAGAATGTGATGAGGATATCACTACGCTTCGCAACTATTGCAAAGTATTTGACTCCTGCAATCTCCAAGAGCTACTACAGGATGAAGATTGTGGAGAGATTTTAGAGAGGCAGCTTCCACCGTTGCCAGTGTTTGAATTATTCCGAAAACTTATGATTAAACACCATCATAAGGATTTATTACAGGACAGTCTTGAACAAATGGAAAGGAAGGAGAAGTTGGAGAAACTGAGACTCAAGGGTAAGAGTGAGGCATGGGAGAAGCTTACAGAGACTTCTTCTTTTAGCTTTGGGTTCAGTGAAGTTTGAACAGTAGACACCGACTCACGCCAGACTGTAATAATGGTGAAACATAAAGGGGAACAAGATTAAGAGACCAAAATTTGTATAACTCTTATATAGTATAAGAAATGTATTCTTCCACGTGGCTTGAGCAATATGTAAGTTTTGAATGAAGTTGCAGTTGGAAGGAAGTAGTAACTTATGAAGTGTTCGTTCAGCACGTAAACTTGAATTTCACAGCATAAGATAATAGTTCAAACACTTTTATTCATAGTTCTAAGATATGGATACATAAACCAAAAATCTTAAGACCAGGGGAGACGCGCATTTATATTCCTCAACGAATGAGGGGTATGCGCGGCCCCCGATTTGCAGCCACTGCGAAGTTGTCTATAAAAAGGGACCATCCGCATATAAAATTCCAGCTACTCCCTAACCAGTGATTTGTTATTCTAGCTTATGCACAGAGATGTATGTACAGCTTCCTGGTATAATGAATATTCTTGACATGTCAAAGTATACTAAGGAACACTGATTATTTTCAAGCTATGTTATATACATGGATATTACAGACACCATGACATTATAATATCATCCAATTCTAATTATTTTATCACTAGTGAATTATGGGTATTACACTAACTTCGGTTATTTATAGAAGTTAAGTGTGAGACTAAAGCTACACCACATGTTTCAATATGGCTGCCAACTTTTGCATTGACCCCTCACAAGGGGTATGCACCTTCAAGGCCAAAATTCTATATAAACCCTGATTTCCACTTATGAAAAAAGACTCAATACTACTCATTTATAGTTAACTCATATGGTTGCTCTACTTCTTGTTAGATTCTTTCTGACGCAGTATTCCTTCTGTTTATTCGTTAATGGCTTAGTGGGAATCCCGGTTTATAGACTTTTAGGGTATACTAAACGTCACCAAAGAATCTATCATGGAGGTCGCACCTGGAGGAAATGGAGGTTTTTGACAGCAGTGCCTTCGACACGACTACTCTCAAAAACATCGATTTCCTGTGTCGGTCCGCCCTGTATAACAGCTTATCCCGGTATGAAGTTAGATTCTTGGGAAGCCATCAATAACACCATGTACCAAATCAGGAAAGAGAAATTTTCTGAGTCTTTTTACAGCAATTCACAAATATCGCGCCATAAAGCAAATACATGAGTGAAATTAATATGCGGAAGAAAGCTTGTGTGCACATTCACAGTTTCGCTATATAGATCAGACGACAGGGAAAGAGAAACTATAGTAGTAAATAAGGCTATTAATCAAGTTCTTATTTTATTTCTAGTAGTAATAAATAAGTAATATATTGGAGTATATTTTTTTACAGCCTGAATACATCACATGCAACTAATGCGGCCGCACGTATGCGGGGCTTCCCCCTTCTTCCCCCTCTCTTAAAGTATATATAAGCCTGATTTCCCATTATTGGGAACTTCAATTGAACTTAACTAATTCTGATTACACTAGACTTTGTATTAGACACAAACGATAATGGACTGATTATGCAAGTCTGCTTATAGATGGGCCAGTTTCTGGTAGTTGACTAGAGACCAGGAGAGGACAATTAGGAGAGGACAATTAGGAGAGGACAATTAGGACAGGTCAAGTAGGACAGGTCAATCCACACAGGACAATCAGCACAGGACAAATAGCACAGGACAGATCCATCCAGAACTAGGTAAAGATCCAGTCTACTCTACAGCTCGATGTGCATGGTGCTGCAGACTGACCCGCACTGTTGCGCTCAACAAGCTGTCATTCATAACTCTTCATCCACTTCCTATCAAATGACTTCCAATAAACCCATGATATTTGCCCCTCCAACTTATCAATACAATAAAGGCCATTTGAATGAAAGCGATGTGGATAAAAATCCTCTCGTCCAGTTTAACAAATGGTTCCAGGAGGCTAAGAACTCCATGCCCTCGGGCCAGATCCCAGAAAGCGTTGTTTTCTCCACGGCTCGTTTGCCTTCGGGTCGTATATCTTCTCGCGTAGTGCTTCTTAAGGAATTGGACGAGTCTGGGTTCATTGTTTACTCCAATTGGGGCACCAGTAAGAAATCCAAGGACCTAGCCACCAATAAATACGCTTCTCTTACATTTTTCTGGACCCATCTACAGAGACAGGTGCGTGTGGAGGGAGTAATGGAGAAAGTCGAAAGAGAAGTTTCGGAGCGTTACTTCAAGACAAGGCCCCGGGGTTCGAAGATTGGAGCTTGGGCTTCTCCACAATCCGAGACCATATCGTCCAGAGAAGAGTTGGATGAGCTTTATAAGAAGTTTGAGGAGAAGTTCAAGAATGTAGCAGATGACGATATTCCATGTCCGGACTTTTGGGGAGGTGTGAGGATTGTACCTATTGAGATTGAGTTCTGGCAGGGAGGAATGAGCCGCTTACACGATCGGCTCACGTACATTGCCAAGACCGAAGGAAGTTTTGAAATGAAAAGAATCTCTCCATAATAAGAATGACCATTTGAATGACCAAGAATGATCAAGAATGTCCAAGAATGATCAAGAATGATCAAGAATGTCCAAGAATGTCCATTTGAATGTCCAAGAATGTCCAAGAATGTCCATTTCAATGACCATTACGAATGTCCTTTTCAATCTCCACAATCCACAATCTTCATTTCTGCATTTTCTATAAATTGATATATATTACTTCTAAATTCTAAAACTTTTGGATGGCCTCATAGAAACTTTGACCCTGGATGGTGGCAATCTCCAACTCCAAAGCACTTGGTTGTCTAGAACCATCTCCACCTGCAAAAGTACCAGCTCCGTATGGAGAACCTCCGTGAACCTCATCCAACTTGGTGATTTGGCCGAAAGCCTTGGCGTAACCCAAAGGAATGTAAATCATACCGTGATGCACAAGCACAGACAAGGAGTTCACAATGGTGGTCTCTTGTCCTCCACCTGGAGTACCAGTGGAAACAAAAAAGCCGGCAGGCTTACCGTACAAGGCACCACTGGCCCACAAACCTCCAGTAGAGTCCCAGAAAGCTTTCCATTGAGCAGGGTAGTTACCGAATTTGGTAGGAACTCCAAAAAGGAAAGCATCATAGCTGGTCAAAGTGTCCAACGTAGCAATTGGGTAGTTTGGTCTAGCTGGTGCGTGCATCTTAGCCAAAGCCTCTTCTGACATAGTTTCTGGCACTTGGAAGATTTCTGCTGATCCACCAGCTGCCTCAACTCCCTTCTTGACGGATTCTGCCATAGTGGCGATGTGGTGGTATAATGAGTAAATAATGATAGCAACCTTTGGAGCCATTGTGAAGATATGAAGATGTGTGATAATGAAGAAAAATTTGGGCGCTGGTGTATAATATATATATATGTGCGTATCCAGTGCAGGCAACAGAAGGCAGTGCAGGCCGTGCGCGCAAGCTTGCTTCGAAACTACTAATAATTTTACTAATATTATGACAAATTATGCATGCGCGTTCTGCACACTGCCAATGTGGGAACATTTTTACTAAAACAGCTTACAAAAATTTCAACCAGCAGTCGCACGCTGTGTTATATATGATTCCGACGAATCTTTATAACTGGCCGTTCGCGAGAGGTTTTCTATAGGATTGCGATTGGCATATAATAGTGAGTGTTTATTTTTTATATTTTTGACCATTCCCTACTTACTTAAAATCACTTTGGCTATTACTTAAATTCCACTTTGCCTACTTCATTCCAATGAAGATCGCTATCATTTACTACTCCACCTATGGCCACATTATTGCCTTGGCAAAGGCTATCAAGGAAGGTGCTGAAAAAACAGGAAAGGTTGCTAAGGTGGATATCCTCCAGGTGCCTGAAACCTTGGACAAGGAAGTGTTGGACAAGTTGCATGCTCCTCCCAAGGCTGATTACCCCATTGCTACGCCTGAGAAATTGCTCGAATATGATGCTTTTGTTTTTGGCTTCCCCACTAGATTTGGTACTTTCCCTGCTCAGTTAACCGAGTTCATGAGTAGAACAAGTGGACTTTGGATGAACGGAAGCTTGGCAGGAAAGCCCGTGACAACCTTTACCTCGGTCTCTTCTTCTTCCGGTTCCCAGGAAGCTACCTTGAGACACTTTATTGCTTTTGCTGCTCACCACGGTATGATCTACATTCCGTTGGGTTATGGAAAGGCTTTTGGAGATTTGACCAACTTGGAAGAAGTCCACGGAGGAAGTCCTTACGGTGCTGCCACTTTTGTTGGAGCTGATGGTTCTAGACAGCCCTCTGACCTTGAGTTGAGAATTGCTTCCACACAAGGTGAAACCTTTACTAACAGTGCGTTGAAGTTTGTTGCAACTGCTGAACCAACAAAGAAAACTACCGCATCTGAGAAGCCGCTTAAGAAGGATGCCAAGAAAACCAATGAGAAGAAACCTGCTGATACCAGGGCTTCTCAAAGCAAGAAGGACGCACCCCAGAAGGAAAAGTCTACATGCGCCAAGTGCATAATCATGTAAGAGATAGTACAGGTTCAATAATACCTGCTTAGACTTAATAAGACCAGACTTAATAAGACCAGACTTAATAAGACTAGACCTAATAAGACCAGATCTAATAAGACTAGACCTAATAAGACTAGACCTAATAAGACTAGACCTAATAAGACTAGACCTAATAAGACCAGACTTAATAAGACTAGATCTAATAAGACCAGACTTAATAAGACTAGATCTAATAAGACTAGACCTAATAATACTAGACCTAATAAGACCAGACCTAACAAGATCTATCTATTTTCAAATAATTCGGTTAGAAAATGTTAATCAAATCAAATCAAATAACATACAAAAATAAAAAAAGACCCCACAAAGTTACTCTATCTCTCAATCAAAGGCTCGCAGAACTCTTCGTAGGACACGTATCACTCGTGATTAAGCCACACCCTGCACTCAAATAGATGACACTTTTACGTACCGAAATTTGGGTACTGGATCAATCCAACTAAAGGGATAGCCAAAAGTGACATATCTGATCCAGAGCCGCAGGCTTATGTTGATTTCTTCTGTTATCGCTTCGCAGAGCCTTTTAAGCAATGGGTATAAGTGGTCATGGACTGGTTTCGAGACCCTTATGAGTCTAATTTCACAAACGAAAACCATAAAGCAAAAGTCTCCAGCATTTACGTGGAGGTATTGTTGTCATTGAACCATACATTTGTGTTTCCGGGAAACTTCCTTTCTCATATGGGCACCATGACAAACCATCCAACATAGACATTTCTTTACAACCACATATTATGCTCACATGCGCCGGAGTAGTGAATTAGCATTATAGGGGAGGAACCTTTGTTGGCTAAAGTCGCCACTCTAACGTGAGAAATGCGGTGCCTTAGAGCTAAGTACCACAAGTCAAGTGATTGCAAAAATTGCCTTGTCGATAGTCATGCCCACAGATGCAGAAAAAGAAACACAAAAGAACCTTTCTTAGGGATGTACAGGTTTATCTTGAACCTCACATTCGACCTCAAAGGGACCCAATGCTTACGGTTGAACTGGCTATTGACAACAAAGTCTGCGATAGAGAAGAAACAAGAAGCTGCGGGTGGCGAGTAGATACAGGATCACCAAGATCTCAAGCTAAAGAGTGCCCAGAATTCCAGGTGCGAGAACCTCTAATGAGAGCCATACTTGCGTAACGAGTAAGTGATTGGAAGAGTCAAGTCTAAGAGGAAACACGACAAGAGTTTTGAGATTACGACACCGCGCACGACAAACCCGTACCTCCGTATATACAGTATTTCGCAGTCAACAAGAATTTAACGAATACAGCACAATTATCTAGTAACAGAAATAGTCAAATCAGCACTATATAAAATGACACATGATGAGCAATGATGGCAGCGAGTATATCGTTGAGCAATATCTTTAAAGCAATGCTCAATTTTTTCATGAGTGCATATTGACAAAAGACTTAAGATAATCAACTCCGTCTACACACTGAGGCACGGTATTTTGGTCTGGCCCAATCTGTTCAAAAATCTTCTTGCCAATCTCTACGGATTGAGCAGAGCTGTCATGCTCCAAGATTAAACCACGTCCCTGCTTTCTCTGTTTGAAATTCTCAATATCCGGGTAGAGCATCTCATCGGACAATTCGCCCTTACTGGCAGCAATCTGCCAATCAAAAGTGTCAAAGTCCCAGACTACCGACTGCATGCCAAATTGACGGATGATGCTACGGACGCGGTTGTCCACACCTCCATATGGAGGACGGAACCATTTGGGTAAGTGGCCACTGGTGGCGTTCATGGCCCACATGGACCACTGGAGCTGAGCAACGATTTCCTCATTGCTAAGAGACGGAAGAAATTTATGTGACCATGTATGAGATGCCATGACGTGGCCCCTATCTGCCGTATCGCGATACACTTGAGGATACCGGATAATATTGATGCCAATAGTGAAGAAGGTGATGGGAGTTGTCAACGTATTCACGAGTTCCATGGTGAATGGAGTGGGTCCATCATCAAACGTCTGACTCAATTTAGGGCATGTGTAAACGTCATCCTCGGCTACACAATTATAGCAGTCGAACGAGCACACTTCGACATTGTTCATATCTGAGGCACAAGTGCCCTGCGTATGAATCCAGTCGTTCAGATGAGGTGGTACCTTATCGAAATTAATAAAGTCAAGGGGAATATAGGGAGGGTCCATTCCAGGCCATTGGTCCAACTGCGTTATATCTTGGAGCCACTGTGGAAAGGGCAAGGAGTCATGAGAGACCGTGGTATCTAACATGTGGAACTGCATGAAGTCATTTGCAAGAGCAGGGACTAAAAGGAAAAGGCCAAATGCAAACATCGACTACTGGCGATCCAAGGTAAAGAATCGGTGGGAAATGTAAGAAGGGGTAAAGAAAAGGAGTAAAGGGTAAAGAAAAGGAGTAAAGGGTAAAGAAAAGGAGTAAAGGGTAAAGAAAAGGAGTAAAGGGTAAAGAAAAGAAGGAGGACAGACTAATAAAGAATTTCAAAAACTGAGGTTTGGACTCGCATCGCAAACCCCACTGGCCACAGATATGACACATATGTCGCCACAAAAGCACCTGGACCTCATTATACACATACAGATCATGTACGCCTGTTCGTTGATTGCAAGCTATCCTAGATTTATTATTCTATCCTTCTTCCCCAGGTTTATGCGATCTTTCTCTCTGCCTCGGCAGACAAACGAGCACTCAACTCATTCTGCTCCTTGACGGCTCTAGTCAAGTACTCAATCATGATGATGTCTTGGTTGTGGGCCTGGAAGTGGTTTTTCAAGCCTTCCAAGTCCGATAAAATCGTGGGTTTGTTCAACAATGTATTACTCAAGGTTCTCAATGTGTCGAGGTCTGCATCCGAGTTGGAGAAGTTGCTAATGGCCTTCAACATGGCATCAAGATTATCCTGTACTGCCTTGATTTCACGTGACACGTTGGACAATTGATCGTGGCCGAAAGGTGCAATGTTGTTTTTGGAAGCAGGTGTTTGGCAGACCTTCTTCATGGCCAAGTTCTCAGAAATGGTGCTGGACTCTACCCGATGTGGAATAGGTGAGAAGATGTACAGCGTGCTGGTGGTTACTGTCTTCCATCCTATTTTCTGTACACTGCCGGGCTTGCCTATGGCTGCACCAATATATGTGGTCAATTCAGGAAACTGGATTTTACCGTCATTAATGTACTTAACATTGAGGTAGATGGCGGGAAAAGGGTATGCTCTGTCGGAGCCCTTGGAATAAAAGTCGTGGATCAATCCAGTGGAACCATCGATCTTTTGGGAGCAGTCAAACCATCCCAATACAAACTCCTTGGGGTGAGCCTTCTTGTATAACGAGTACATGGCTTTGTGCTTGTGTTCCTCGATGGCAATGGAGTCACCAGTCTCTTGACATGGGACCATTAAGGCATCTCTAACCTCGACGTTGCTTCCATCGTCAGATCTGACACCTACCAAAGTACCAATGACCCTAATGTTCTGGTCGAGGAACTGCTTGGAGACGATTTCCAAGATCAGGAAAAGCGCGGGGTTGTGGATCTTGACTACCACAGGAGAAGCAATGGATGGAGCGGCAGGGGCGTTCACCGTGGGCCTGACCAAGTGCATGAAAGTGTCAACCATTGTGAATGCCTTGATAGATATGTACGAGAGATTGTACTAGTTTTTTTTCACTTTTTCTGTTGTCGCACGCCGGTCACGTGCGCTGCGCAGACCAACACCGGAAACTTAAAGTCAGTCGATACAACAAGACGATAACACATAACTGATTAAATATGGAATCCTTAATGATAGATGACTCAATAAAGTAATTTATTAATCTTATAAGTACTTTTTATTCTGACTATTTTCTCATCAAGATAAGTACTGCTACAGGAAACAGTTCACAGGTAAGCTTTAACCACACGACATATAATGCTGACTCTCCTCTCTCCTCCAATCTTATATATACCATTGAAACCTGAGATGACTAGTGCATGTATGCCCAACTTTGGACTATCAGGTTACTAATTCCTCACTCATTCCTCATTCTTGATTCCTGATTCCTGATTCCTGATTCCTCATTCCTCATTCCTCACACCTCACTCATTCTTCACACCTCATTCATTTCTCACACCTCACTCATTCTTCATTCTCACTCTCCTCACTCTACTCACTCTCCTCACTCTCCTCACTCTCATCCATACCCTACCCTTCCCTACCCCCCACATTATGCCAGAACAAAAAAATGAAGAATTCTCAAACACTTGGCTCTTCAAAGAAGAGTCGTTTTTATTAGATTCCCCATCTAGACTGCTGATGACAGTCTCTCAAGACCTCAAAACAAGAGAACTGATCTTCTCCTTTCTTATGAAATTGGGCGCAGAGCTCAAACTCGACGGTAGAACCATTCTTGCTGCTACCATTTATATTAACCGGTTTTTCATGAGGGTTCCCATCACTACATCCAAATACTTTGTGGCGTGTGCGGCTGTGGCCATTAGCTGTAAGCTCAATGATACATATAGAGCTCCTGATAAGGTTGCTTTGACGGCATGTGTTATTAAAAACCCCAATAAGCAGATTGATCAACATAGTAGCTTGTTCTGGCAATGGCGGGACCAGCTTCTATACCGGGAAGAACTTATCCTCAAGTTCCTCAATTTCGAATTGAACCTTGAACTCCCTTATGATTACATTGATGAAATTCTCTCCCGCTGTAAAGATGACCGGCTGCACGACCCTTTCCATGTTCGACTCCCGGAGATTCTCAAACATACCATCTCGAAGATTGAGCTCATCAGTGCATTGCCAGTTCTTGTGGCCTTTGACATGCGAGTGTTGTTTGCTATTATGTTCATATTGACAGTATACGAGGCTCGAACCCGCTTTGACGATTGTGAAACGATGGTTATTCCACCGGGCTTTTTGGAACAAAATTTGGCCTGCTCCTGTTCTGACGCTTACCAGTGTTACCAGTATATCCAGAGACTTATGAGTATATGCAGAGACCCCAAGCTTCCGAGTCATATTAATGTGCTCAAGAAAATACCCATTATTTCCCAAGACGATTATTACAAGATTGCAAATCATGCTAATGAGGATCCGGAGGATCCACAGGATCCTTCAAAAAAATAAATTCAACCAAATCTTTCTTTAGTGTATATTACTTGCATATAACATTTGTCTTTGACATAGACAAGAAAATCTAACTATTCTTCGTTCTCATTGGCGTCATGCTCTACATGCTCTGGGCCTGTTTCTTTTTCTGATTCTTTTAGATTTTTGAGTTCATTGGAATCTTGATTCAGTTCTTTTAGATCATGTTTTAGATCTTTCAGTTCTTCTAGGTTTTTTTCCCCCTGTTCCTCTTTTTTCCGTTCCTCTTTTTCTTCCTGCTCCTCTTTTTCTTCCTGTTCTTCCTGTTCTTCCTGTTCCTCTTTTTCTTCCTGCTCCTCTTTTTCTTCCTGTTCTTCCTGTTCTTCCTGTTCCTCTTTTTTCCGTTCCTCTTTTTCTTCCTGTTCCTCTTTTTTCCGTTCCTCTTTTTTCCGTTCCTCTTTTTCTTCCTGTTCCTCTTTTTTCCGTTCCTCTTTTTCTTTCTGCTCCTCTTTTTCTTCCTGTTCTTCCTGTTCTTCCTGTTCCTCTTGTTCCTCATCCTCATCCTTCGCCTCATCCTCATCCTTCTCTTTCATAGTACTAACCCTTTCATCGCTTTGAGGATCTTTGACAGAAGGCAAGGTAACATGTGATTCCTCAACAGGTTCCTCATCCATGTTGACCAGCTCAGGTTGGTCTTTGTCTTGATCTTTGATATCATTATTTTCGTGGTCTTTTGTAAGTATTTTTTCATCATCCACAGGCGGGTCGGAGTCGTCCTTAATAGCCGCTAGTCTTTCAAAGATTTCATCCTCGTGTCGTTCAGCATACGCAATGAATTGCAGAAGATCGTCATCTAGTAGAACCTCACTGTACTTGATATTGTAGGGGAGAGCGTTTTTGAGGTCGGAAGATGGCTCCACAATATTGTCCTTTGTACCATCTTTCAGGTCGTCAGCTTCGTACAGCAGAATGATGATGTAGTCGTTTTTAATGCTTTTTTCCACCTGTGACTTGAAGTATGCATAACTATCCTCTCCATCGGGAGGCGTAGGGTGATATCGCTTGTTCTTGTGTACGGCCATTATATCATCTTGAATGCAACTATTGAGGAATTTCATGTTCTGGCCCAACTTGACATCCTTCTCCGACAAGTACGCTAGCCATGAGAGCTTATCGTTGTTTTGGAGCTCTTCATCGTCCAAATCTTCCATGAGGCCATTTTCAGGATCCGTGTTGGAATCATCATTTTGCTTCAATTGATTATAGAACTCCTGTCGTTCTCGTAATCTCCTCTTCTTGCGCTCCTGGTCAGTTTCTGCAGACGTATCAATCTTTCTCTTTTCCATCAAATTAAATAAAAGCGGTGGCGGAACAGTATTTAGCTTCTTGCTGGCACTAAAAATGCCGCTGAACTTCACCCAATTCAAAAACGAATCAAGAGACTTGGTATTGCAGTAACTGTCACAACAGCCAATGTCGCTCTCCTTGGGTTTCAAGAGCCCCACACTTAAAAGCGCCTCCAACACATCGCTGCCGACCATTTCGTTGGTATAAGCAGACCTGTTTAATGCAAAGTTCTTGGCCACTGAAAGAATGTGCTCAAACTGCCGAATGTAGATATCGGTGATAATATTAAGCACCATTGGTTTACATTTGTCGAAGCCTGAGGCTTTGAGAATCTGCGCTATGGAGATGCGAAGAAGCGCTTGGTAAAACGTCTCATCCATGATGGGGTACAGGAGAAGCTTACTTTCTTTCTTGAGGTGGGTGTGAGAAGAGTTGAAGTTGTTGGAGCGCGTGCAGTGCGACTATTAGTCTGACCCATACAAGTCCATTCTACAAAAGAGCTTTGTTTAACTATACAGTTTAGGATTTGAAAGTTTTTGATTTTTTGGTTAATTTTTAAGATTGGAGGTTAAAATTCAGATACCTGCTTAAAATTTTAGATATCTGGTTAAGATTTAAGATACCTGGATAAGACTGATGGATGATTCAGCATTCATAGTATACTTGCGATTTATCACTAGACAAGTCGCATTAAGTAATCTACTGCACTGTACACTACACTCTACTAGACTAATACATAGATTGTAGATTGTAGATTACTACTCTACTACTTTACTATTCTACTACTACTACTCTACTACTACTAGTCTACTCTACTACTACTACTCTACTACTACTACTCTACTCTACTACTCTACTCTACTACTACTACTCTACTACTACTACTCTACTACTACTACTCTACTCTACTACTCTACTACTACTACTCTACTCTACTACTCTACTACTCTACTACTCTCTGATAACATTGATACTTTTTATACTCTTTGAATTTGTTTATTCGTTGATGGATTCCCGATTGGGAATCCCGGTTTATATAGACTTTTGGGGCTTGTGTGTAAGCCATCTTGTCACGTCCTAAATCCGGGCGAGACCATACTTGTGAGAGTACGGAATGGTTGGATTGCTGTTGCCTTCTTGTTTGTCAGGGTCTATGGCAATTCCACGTATGATCGCACATAGGTGATTTTTACTATGGGTAGTGCGATGCCCATGGGGGATAAACTACTAAACTACTAACACTTATAATTAGAAACTAGACTAATATAAAGTCATCCTCTCTGGCTTCATATGTGACAGTATGAGTGAGTAAAAGCATACTTCTCAACTCTGCAAAGTTGTTAGTTTACCAAATGTTCTCATTGATTAGTCATCGTGGCAAACAGAGAATCTAAAGTAGCATGGTGATGGAGGGTGGAGTAATATATGTAAACCGCGTCAACGATAATTGGTCTTCACTTGCTTAGTATCAGTATCTTGTCGTGTATTTTTGAGGGAGTTGTTGAACCCACTCTCAAAACGCTTCCTCATCTTGCCATTGAAGGCTTTACATTGGAGAAGTTGTGGTATTATACTGCGGTTCAATGTAATGGAAGTTTTGCAAACATTTTTCTAATGTTCCAATTCACGATACTAGATACTAGAGAATGAGAATAGAGAATGAGAATAGAGAATACACAATACACAATACACAATACACAATACACAATACACAATACACAATACACAATACACAATACACAATACACAATACACAATTCACAATACACAATACAAAATACAAAATACAAAATACAAAATAGAAACACATGATAAAACAGATTACTTCCTAAACATGGTTGTTAACTACACCACATAAGTGCAGGCAGTTCCAAAACTGAAGAAAGAGTTGGTACAGGATTAAGCAATATATTCTTCAAACAGACTCAGTTTCAGAACAGATAGTTTACGGTCGAATTAAGATCGGATAATGGCGTGAGTTCAGGAACGCTCAACTTATGGATTTTTGTTATGAACATGGAATTCAGCAGTTGTTTACTATTCCAACCGCATCTCATCAGAATGGAATAGTAGAAAGAATGCATCGAACTCTTCAGTGTAAGACAAGATGTTTGCTCGCTGATTCGAAATTACCTTGCCAAAGTCATGGCTGCAAACATAAGTTTTTCCACAATTGTTCTGTATACATTCTTGCAGTTCTTCGGTAAGTACATGAATGCGTTCTGTATACCACTCCTTTCCACTCCTTTACCACTCCTTTACCAGCATATCCATCCTGTAGATGTAATCAACAAGTTTCAATCCATTTGAGTTTCTCCCATATCTAGGTTCATTCCCAAGAATTTTTTTGGCGTCCCCAGTCCTTCATACTTATACTACATGAATGCTTCCGATATGCATGTTTCAAAAACCAAACTTCATGATGACATAATGAATGACTTGATGCCACACGAGGAGCCTGTTTCAATTTATTGAGGAATGTAGTCTTTACCTGTACATCCCTTCCAAATCAACTTCACTTAGGGAATCTGTTAGGTGCTTCATAGAGGGCTTCCGCTAACTAAATGAATCTTCATGGGCATCTTGGATGTCATCACTGTGTTTGCTATTGTGATGCAGTCACGAGCTGTAGAGACCCTTGCAGATGGTATCAAAGTCAACCTAGCTCACATACTTTTGTCATAAGTCTAGGAATGTGTCATGTTCGGTTATACACCAAACTCAGTCTAGGGAAACAGGACGGTCCATTTGTAAAGACTTGGTGGCCACACATAGTCCATTGGTGATGGTGAGGATTAGCCAGTTTGACCACCATATTGGTCTTTATTCGAGGTGTGAGAAAAGTGTTTGTGTAATGAACGGATGATTGATATCCATTGCTATACAAGGGGAAAAGAAGATGACAATAAAGACTTGATGGGGTCTGTTGAATCGAAGAGTAGAGGACCACTACTACTACTTCTAGAACTAAGGACTACAGACTATAAGGTGAAGTAGAACTACTAAGGTGAAGTAGAACTACTAAGGTGAAGTAGAGCTACTAAGGTGAACTAGAACTACTAAGGTGAACTAGAACTACTAAGGTGAACTAGAGCTACTAAGGTGAAGTAGAACTACTAAGGTGAAGTAGAGCTACTAAGGTGAACTAGAACTACTAAGGTGAACTAGAACTACTAAGGTGAACTAGAGCTACTAAGGTGAAGTAGAACTACTAAGGTGAAGTAGAGCTACTAAGGTGAACTAGAACTACTAAGGTGAACTAGAACTACTATAAGCTCAACTACTATAAGCTCAACTAGAACTACACTAATTCACTAGACTATTAGGTAGTACTATAATATTTGTCACATCTTCAATGCTACCCAAAAACGCTAGTGCGGAGCTCTAACTATGGAGGAGTTAAGCCGTTACAAAAGGTACTTCCTGGCTCTTGTATATACAATTATGAGATTCTCTATTTGGAAACCATCAACAAATATACATTAAATATCAGAGACTATAATTTATTCTAATACGGTAGACTTTTGGAAAATTAAAACACTATTCAAATTCTTCAGTGTTGTGGATGCAGGAACACACTTAATATTAACTCTATACTACTACACGCAATATTATAGGTAATTTTCAATATCCGGAGTTTTAGAACCAGGTTTTCAATATTTAGAAATAGCTGAAAACCAAAAATAAACATTCACTTCAGATGAGAAGGAAACATATTGGGTGTAAACCATACGACATAATTTAATGTGCTCTTTGAACTAAATTGATCTATATAGTTTAGAACCTACAATAACCATTGGAATATTTCTAAATATGTGCAATTTAATAGGACTGGTCCTGGTAGAACAGGCCTGTTAGATTCTGAGGGAATACCCTCCCTGAAGTTTATTTCTGTTGCATTCCCACCTTCAAATTCTATGTCATAGTAAAATTCTAGTCAATGTGATAATACAGTAGATTCACCATAGTGTCACTGCTCAATCAGACGTGGATTATATCCGGGATGTTGAAAGAAGTTACAAGAACTAGTGACTAGGTATAAAAGAATCATGAAGAGGCTAATTTAATATACGTATATGTATAGTTGTCAACGAGTACCTAGGAGGCACGGAGTTACGGTACTTCGTGGATATGTTATACGCAGACCTGTTGTTATATGCAGTTTGCTAGTGGGTAAAAAGTTTCACCCACCTCGCACCTCGTCTACTAAACCCTTTGGTCTTGTAAGGTACAACTTACATATCCCTGTATATCAATATATACTAAAACATAAGTTGAAAATAGTAACGCCTAACAGTTCTAGTAAAAGGTAAATACTAAGGATTAAAGGATAGTAAACTTAATAGACTTCCCAGTAATGGATTCAGGTCTATATAGATTTGGGGTGACTATGACGGGTCAATCTGTCACTTGACCAGCACTCAAGAAGACTGCTCAATGTAAGCTCAGTGCATCATCGTGTACTACCCAAATGTATACAAGTGAAGAGCCCAGTAACCAGAGAAATTCCATTAACAATTTATCTCTTAAATCCTTTGTTAGTAGAAGAAGAGATATAAAGTATTTCTAGGGTCTGGAATGAAGGACATGTTACATCCCTAGATAAACCCGTGCATCCCTAGTTGATTTCTTGACATTCTATTGGATATAGTCAACATGGCCTTGATAAAAAACAATTGAACACTGAAACTGATTAAACTGCAAAATTGGAGAGATGTGAAAAATCCTATCTTGGGATACTAGATCAAAATAGAAAAGAATATCTATCTGGATAGGATAGAAATATGCCTTATACTATAAGCCATAATAACAATATACGAGACTATCATAGAACAGACCGTCATACGATAGAATATCTTGGAACTGACTATCATAGGATAGTATTGAGACTATAATAGAATTGTACCTAGGTTTTATGGATAGGCTTATGGATAGGCTTATGGATAGACCTTATGGATAGGCTTATGGATAGACCTTATGGATACACCGTATTGGACACCCCTATCAATATATAGTATTCAATATCATAAAATGTATAGGAGTCAACCTCACCCCGTAGTCTCACTTAAACATTGAGTGATGCCTAAGAAAAGCTTTAAAGGATTATTTCGCACTAGTGGCGTGTCTCAACAATACTATAAATACTACTAAAAATTATAGTATATACACTATAACACTTTTTAAAGGCTCCACGGGTCGCCCATTATTTATAGCTACACTGGCTAGAAATTCCAATTAACATGGTAATTGAGTCGATGGGGCGTCTAGAAACCTGTACACCTCTGAAATCCCCTTAGTGGGAAGCAATACTGAACATAATACTAATAGGTACAAACAAATTTAAACACAACCCATCAAGCTATTGTTTTTCTCCATTAAAAAATCACTTAGGTCTGTTTTTTCGCGGGAAAAATCGAGCAGAATTTTGGGATGGAGACCGCTCTATGCATGTGCGTAGATGAACTCATCGTGGAGTTTGGCGATGACGTTACCAAGATATCGAAGAGTGAAAATCATGTTTCAGTATTGTGGGGTTTTTATACATGCCAACAAGACGAGTGAGAAGGTGAAGTGGTGTAGTTTATGGGAGACGAAGTACTGTAAGTGCTGGACGACAAGAACAGGACCATAGTTAAATGGGATATAGAGACTAAAGGAGTTATAGAGTAAGTATAGTAGAGTTAGTAGTTAGTAGTTAGTAGTAGTAGTTAGTAGTTAGTAGTAGTAGTAGTAGTAGTAGTAGTAGTAGTAGTAGTATCAAGGACTTCCCCTTTTATAACCTTAACTTCACAAAGAATACTATTATGACTATAACCAGGCAAGAAATTCTAGTCGTAGTATACCAAAGCCTTTCTTAGTGACTTGTGCATGGTCTTCCATTCGAGAATTGATGTGTTAATTGATTTCCAGTACTACCTTATTTCCTTCGAGTGATACTAAGTCTAAAAATGGTAGACTTGTTGTTGGGTAGTTGGTAGCATCTGGGTTTAAACTACATACTTATCTTGACACCATAATATCTTAAACCTGGAGGTACTAATGTTCGGGTTTTTAACACATTCTATTCCACCATCTCCACACTATATAATCATAAAATCACTAATTTCCATTGTGTAGGGACAAATAAAAAGGCACAATACAAATAGACTACTGTCCCCCTACTACACTTTTATGTCTTCAATCAAACTATTCAAACTAATAAATGAGTCTATTCAGAATCAATCAACGTCTCCGCTCTATCACAGCGTAGTACGCTTATCTTCTATCACTCCACCTCAAGTAATCAATCTACAAACCCTGTTGTAACCGTTCACTGATTTTTTTCGAAGCAAACGACAAGGCATTGAACAAACCCTTCTCTGAAATATCAATGTTCAAGTTCATATCATGAGGTACCACAGATCCTGAAGGAGGTTTGGTGACTCGACTCACAATGATGGCAGGATCAATCTCCAATATAATCCCTTCATCAATGGTCTCATCTATACACAAGCACACCATATCATATTTCTGCAAGATCGTGGCCTTGTCCAAGGAATTCTCCAATAAAATGTTCAACGCTTCGTTGATGTTGTTCGTCAAAGAGTATAGCATGGACTCATTTTCGTTAATGGCTCCCACAATCACCAAAATCACATCGTTGGTTTGCTTATAAGTAATCAAGTGGTTATCATACAAAATGATATCCTGGTGTTCTTTATTTATCTTGGCGTAAATGGCCTTCTCAAATGTGGCTTGTTGTTGTAGAGTCTTATATGCCTGAGAGGGGCTGTCTATCTGATAGTATTTGGCATATAATCTCTGGCCTTCGCTGCCCAAAATCAAGGCTGCGGTCACCGTGTAGAGGGAGATGTTCAACGACATGGTGGACACGTATGGATTGACTTCGAGAATTTGTTGAGGTGTTGGTATTGTATTATGGGGGGTGTGCGAACCTCAATATAATATATTTGTTGTCTCACTTGCTAACTATACATTTTTTAGTTTCTAAAATTATGCTCCAATCATTTTGAAGATAAACTCTAAAATGGCTTTTTGTATAGGATTTCTCTCATAGTAATCCTCTGTCAATCCCATCACTGCCAACGAGTTGGCCCTTTGTGATGCCGCATGCTTGAACCCGCAAACAAAGTTGATCACTAAACCGGCCATTAAGCCAAATGCAACCACCAATGGTCCTGTCACGTTATCCAAATGTCTAGCTGATCTCTCCATGATAATCTCCCTTCTCTTCATGTAAACATAATAGCCCCACATCCCGGAGAAAATCGTCAAAAAAAAGTAAATGTACGCCAAGTTGGTGGCCAATCTCCAAGAGTTTGCTTCTCCTGTGGACGAATAGATCATAAAAGTCATCGTGGAAAGTAACGTAGTCACATGCAACCATCTGTTAAACGTACGTTCGTTTGCTAGCCACACTTTGGGCTCGATCTTGAGTGGTCCCGCATTCTTGATGTACATATTGGGCTTCACCACTCCCGTAGGCAAGTCGATTTCCTCATCTTCGGAATCTACATCGAGCAATTTGGAGAATTTGGACGAGAACCTGAAGAACTTGGATCCTCTCTTCTTGTCGTCCTCTTCTTCAAAGTCTTCATCTGAAGATTGGTCAAGATCTGCTCCCGAAGTTGCTGTGACATCTTCTGTCTCTTGAACTGGCTGCAAAAAGTCCGAGCTCTGACGGTCTGGCTTGGGATGTGCGTCAAAATTAAGCATATCGGATCCAGAAAACGATTTGTACCTGGGAGTGTAGCTCGAAGAAGCGGAAGAATTGGCCAACATGGACTTGAATTTTTTGATGTTCTCTTCGTCACTTTGTAGCTTGGCCATTTTTTCCTTGGTGTCCTTGTAGGCTTGGTGAGGATCAAACTTCAAGTCGGTTTCCAATTCGTTGAACCAAAAAGGAATGTTGTCCAATTTGTCGTCTTCCAAAAACAAGGCGCCAATACCATGGATGAATTTGGAAAAGTTAGGAATTTCCTTCACCATATGCGATTGAACCAATTCGTCAATCCAAAGAAGCTTGTTGCCCTTCTTTCTGAGCTTGATTTTGACCTCGAGCTCAGCATAAGGAAATTTGACATATTCACCTTTTCTCAATAACGACTGCGCATTGGAACCCTTGGAGTCAATGTCAGTGCGGTGCCACTTGCTAGGGTCTCTGATTGGCCTGGCACTATCAAAGGAGTCTTCCCTAATGAAAAGAATGTCGGAGTCTATAATCACACGCACTTTATCATCACCAGGAATCTGGAAAGCCGTTCGCTTATAGGTGGTTCTAAGACAAGGCTGCACATGGTTCTCCTCGATGTACTTGGAAAAGCTGTCGAGGTGACGCTTGATCTCGTCGATTTCCTCTGGGGATTTTCCCTTTTTGCGTAACTTATTGAGGTACTTTTTGGAGTCAAACTTGCCAGTGACAAAGTCGTCCAAGTATTTTTCTTTGATGGTAAACTTCTCGTCCACGTCGTAGGTTTCAGATTGCTTTTCAAAAGTCTTTTTCTCAATCAGAATTTCGGGCTTATTGTATAAGGGACCCACCCATTTGATTCTCAAGGTCGAGGCATTGGGAGACTTATTCAACTTGTTGTTATACAAGTCGAAATTCTCATTATCAAAGTACAAACAATTGATTCTAGGATCACTTTTGCCAAAGTGAGATATGGCGTTTTCATCATCATCATCATCATCATCATCATCGTCATCGTCATCATTGCCATAGTAGTTGTTTTTGGAGTTGTACACGAGAACAGGAAGGTGACGCAAGATAGTGGCCTTGACCTCCATCAAATTATCGGGATGCACCCAAAATTTGAAGGACTTGAACTCTTCAGCAGCCGAATCCTCGTTAAACGAAGACAATTTGGACAAGGACTGGTCAATGTCATAGTTATCACGCAAAAACTGAAACAAAGCCGAGATCTTGAACAAAAGAGGCGAGTAGTCCTCGGAGTGGAAAGGCAAAGACTTCAAGCGGACGTTCAATAAGGGTTTCACGGAGTAGGCCGGGTGTAAGCGGTCGTGCTTCTTGACAATTTTGGTGAAACCCGTATAGTTCAATCTCTGGAAGTGGTTCAATTCCTGGGTAACGTTCAACACCAGGTCCAATTTACCGGAAAACTTTTGCACATCAAACTGAGCACTGGGACATTCAGTCTCGACCTGTAAGTCATTAAGGATTTCATTCAATTCATCGTACTTGTTGATCTGAAACGTATAGACCTTCTCCAAGTCCGAATCCAACGCACTGACAAATACCTGCTCGTCCTTCTCGGTCCAGGCATTTTTGATAATCACACCTTCCTTCAAAAGCTTTTTCAAATAAGTGTAGTTGATGTAGTATTCCTTCCAAGGCTCATACATCTCCCTGTTGAGTTTACTATCAAAAAGCATATGCTGAATATCAGCGTCAGGAGTGGTGGGTTGCGTGGGAGAATCCTGCGACATTGTATGGACTGCAGATTAATTGTTTGTAGTTTATTAACAATATACTTCGCCCACAATACGTGAGTGTTTACGGGAAATAAGCTTTGACAGGAGAGCGAAAGCACTTATCTTAATAGGTAAAAAGCATGCGTGTGTGTTCTGCATATACTGGAGTGCGCGACTGTATTAAAGGGTATTAGACTGCATGTAGGGGTATTTGATAGCACGTGGGGCTATTGGGCTTTAATACAATATATCCGACATTTCTGGGAAAAAGGTTTGTGGCAGGATTTGAAACAGTTTTTCGAGAAAAAGTTCGGGGATATGCAGGAAAACCGTTAAACTAAAAAAAACAAAACGAAAAAATCAAAAAAAACTCGGTTTAGCCACGACCCCGTCTAATGTGCAACTTCAAACACTCTTGAATAAATAAAATAGTGACATTTCTCCCCTCACCCTTACACCCGTGCACCTCATTCATATTCTTAACTCACGCGTGCGTGGTTCGCAAATCAACATATGCCCTATGACCACTTCATATTTTGATGACAACCCATTAACATCCCGAGGGAGTCTTCAATATGTGCCTCCTGGTTTTCTGAAGCCCCTGGATGATTTCACTTATAATTTTTCCGTCACTATGTCCTGGGAACCCACACACGATAAGAATACCTTCCTTGATTTGGCGATAGATTACTTTAAAACGTCGGGGTATTATATCATTATCCTAGTGCTTAAAAGTCTTTCGTACGGGTTCAGTTTACTAGAGAAATATGCATTAGGTGAGAATTCATGTGATTATGGATCAACTGGATCAACTGATTCAAAATTCCTAGATTATCCCGGTTCAAACTCTCCTTTATATGATCATCTTGTCTTTCCTGAAGCAATCTCATCTAGTACTCCCCGTGTCTCTCTGCCTGTGCAACCAAATGTTCTCACAGATAATCCAAAATCCCCTAAGCGTGGTAAAAGCGATATTTTCAGTGGCATCTTTGAGCTAGATGATACCGATGATGATTTGGTCATGGAAGAACAGTACGGAACTTCTTTGAAATGCACTATGGGCTCCAAATACATCCCCAGTGATTGTATGTATAACAATCAAGCAGAGCACTCTGAAGTTTCCGCTGTTGATCTCTTGAGGACGGAGTTGGCTACCCCTCGCGACGAATATGATTATAAGATCTGCAAGTTCTACAAGCCTTTCAAGAAAGCTCCACATCAGTATTACTCGTTGACCAATGCCATGCTAGCATTGAAACCCACCAGCGATTTCTCGCTGATTCTCAATGAGAAACGGGGTGAAATACAACTGTTGGTGACCCGCGAGAGAGCTGAAGCTGAGTCTTATATTAAACCGCTCACTGCTGACCAACTACTGCTGCTCAATAAATACTGGAGAGCAACTCTGACCAACACTCTCGTGATTTCTGCTTTTTCCATTGATATTACCGTCAGAGATCTCCAGACACTCTGTGATTCGAGCTGGCTTAATGACAATGTTATCGATTTCTACTTGAACCTCGTTTCTGAGAGCCTTCAGGATACTTATTGTTGGACCACCCACTTTTTCTCCACCCTCAAGAGTAAAGGCTACCAGGGTGTTGCTAGGTGGGCCAAGCGCAAGAAGGTCAACTTGGCTGAAAAGAAAAAAGTCATTGTGCCTATCAATATCATGGGCACGCATTGGGCAGTTGCTGTGGTGGATAACGTTGCCAAAACCATTGGTTATTATGATTCGTTGTCTTCTGGTGGAAATCGAAAGACGGTGGAGATCTTACGAGAGTACATGATCAAAGAAAGGGAGCGTTTGCAAGCTCCTCACATGGAGTATTCGCTTAATCCCAACGTAAAGACTCCCCAGCAGCAGAATGGTTACGACTGTGGAGTTTTTACTTGCACCGTGGCGAGATACGTGGCTACAGACTCTCTGTTGACGTTCTCACAGAAAGATATGAAGGTTATACGACGAAGAATGGCCTACGAGATCATGAAGAAGTGTTTGATAGAGGATACCTCTAGCGAACCCCATCTCTAGAATTAAGGGCGTCTAGAACCAACTCTTCTTCGCAGCACCGATTGCCGCAACCTCCTTGAGCTTGGCCTCATAAGCCTGTACTTTTTGAGTGGATGCAAAAATCTTGCTGCTCAAGAAGTCTGTTCTCTCCTTCATGTTCTTGAGGTCTCTGGAATCACAAAGCTTGCATATTTGGTCTTCGAGCTTGGCTATTTTGGCATTCTCCAAAGCAATCAATTCCGAGTAGAAATTCGTCTCATACAACTTGAACACTGTTTGATCTTCTACCAAATCCTTAAATGCAGCTTTGAAGAGTGGTCTTCCAGTAGATACGGCCTTGATGATACCTTTGTCTCTTTTCAAAGAAATAAGATCGTTTTTCTCCAAAACCCCCAATGTCTGAACTGTGTGGTAATTGAGAGAAAATAAAGGCGAATGCACTAAGTTTTCGATGTCAATGTGGTCATCTTTGGCGAGAGCCCGAATGAGCGCCCAAAGCTGGGCTTGGTTCCATGGCGTATCGGATGAGCTTTGCTCAGTGTTGACATTGAGGAAGAACGTGGTGATCTGCTCGGAGGCTTGGTGGATCATTTCATCCAAGGCGGCATGAGGCTTTTCTCCCAGCTTCACACGTCTGACAAAAGCTTGCAAATCCAGCATTCGGCCTCCAAGTGGTTCAAGGCACTTTTCAATGTGAGAGTGTGCAGTGATATCCTTTAATTGTTTGGTGACGTAATGCTTTGCACTGGCTGGGGTGGCATCATCCAAAGAGATGGTCTTGAAAACCTGGTTGGGGAGTGCTGCAGTCAAGTGCAGAGAGCTTCCGGAATCTACCGAGATGAAGATCACATGAGCCAGGTTATTCTGGATCAATTGGCCTGCCCAATCAGCTAGGGCCTTATAGATGAAATCATGTGGACTATCGGACTTTCCAAGGAAGTTGTTAATCACCACCACTGGTTTGACCTCGGGGTGCAGTTGCAAGTAGTCCTCTTCTTTAGCACCCACGATCTTAGAGTCGGAGATTTCAGGCAGTTCAGCATTCTTCAACTTTTGTTGGCGGTCAATCTCACTTTTGTATGCTGGGAACCCATCAAGGGCCACATTTCGGATAGCCACCAGCGCCAACAGCAACATGGTCTTGTATTGAGTTTCTTTGGACTCACTGAGACCCGATTTTTGGCCTGTCAATCCTTGTAGGCCTAGATCAACAAATTGGGAGATGGAGTTTGTCCAGGTGAAGAGGGGGAAGTAACCCAATTGGGAAGCGGCAGTTTTCAAGAACTCATTGTCACTTCTAGCCTTGACCAAGCGGCTGCAATCGATCTCCAAAAGGTTCTTTTTAAAAGACTGGTCAATATTCAAGGCATGTTCCGTGACAAATTCCCTCTCTCCTGAGCCTTTGGGGCCTTTCACCACAATAAACGTGTTGGCATTCTCACACACCCACAAGCGCAACTGGTTTGCCTTTTCGGATCTTTCAGACCAGTACATGTCCGAGTCCAACACGTCAATATCCACCTCTTGTTTATGACCGCCGGTGAGGTTCTCCAAAGAGTCACCAATAAAGTGCTTGCTGTCACTGAGACTGGACACAATCATCCTATAGGGTATGGCCACGGCTTTGATGTACCACTTATCCTTATGAGCGTCCCAGCTGTAGGACCTCTTTATCTTGAACTCAATGAAACGTTTTCTGATGGGCTCGAAAATGAGCACGGCAATGGTGGCTAAGAGAGCCAAAATCATTGGAATGGCGATTCGTTGATGATTTGCTATGAAGTTGGTGACGATGTTGACCCGTTCAATTGGAATGTACTGGAGATGTAAGGTGGTTTTTCCTCCATCAACAACCATGCCCGTGATGCAGTTCTTGGCCCGAATACACGAAGCTGTGGATCTGAAGATAATGGTTGACGTTGGCAACGACGAAGACGCTGGGATGATATCTATAATGGGGCCGTATCTCCTGAAAAGCAAGTACAACTCCTCCTCGGTCAAAGGACTACCTTCAAAAATCACCTTAAGCTTGCGGGAGGGAAAACGGCTCAAGTCCTCGATCCATGGCGTACCCTTAACAAGCGACGCTGACACTTTTGGCCGGTAAAAAGACCGTACCGACACTTCTTTTTGATTCTTTTCGATATTGGTCTCAATGGTTTCAAGTAGACTCTGAGAGCTGGAGCTGGGAGGCACTGTGAACTTGACAAACACACCTCCGTCTCTTTTCAATGGTACCAATTCCTGGCACTTGGCCTGGTCCGATAGTGGGTTCTTATCGTTATTGACCACACTAGTGATGAATTTCTTGACCTCATTATCAGTATGGGAGAAGTCTATTGATTGCGCCAAGAATCCCCACAACTTGCTATAGCGTAACTTGGCTAGTGACCGGGGATACATATTATCAAAGAACACTAGGATTTCCTTTTTTTTCTGGTAATCCATAACGCCAGTCAATTGCGCCTGGGTATCTATTTCGGAAGTTTCTGCTTCATGCTTGAACTTTTGCAAGTCCGACAAATACCGAATACGGACATATTTGGATAAAGTTGTTAAACGATGAGGGAATTTGAAAGGAACATAGCATCTTCTTGTTAACCTGGAAGGGAGTAGAAACATGAAAAAGAGGTGTCTTGACTGGATAATTACATTTTTATAGGATATACTGGTGCGCGTTACATGCAAACCTGTATGTCTCACAGCAATACTTGTCACTAGGCCCTGGAGTAGACCATAGAGAAGCAGAGCCAGTAGCACATTTTAGTGCTGGGGGCCCAATACTGCATGAGCTTATTCTAGGCTTCGCTTTGAATCACTATACCATTTAGATCGGTATAACAATCTTCGAAGAGGCCAGAGATGATTGATATTTCAGATGTACCGAAGCACTTGCGGCTCCATATTTGGATGAAGAGGCAAATGAGGGGGGATCTGAGGGAGAGAGGGAGAGGGAGAGGGAGAGAGGGAGAGGGAGAGAGGGAGAGAGGGCGAAAGAAGAAAAAGAGTCCTCCCAATGCTTAGAAATTTTGGAAATTTTCGCACCGACTAACTACAATACACTGTGTGCAGTACAGGACATGTGACCCTAGCTCCTGCATAACTGTCCATCATAACTATGCAGATATTTTCAATTGAACGGTTCTTATACAATTCTGTATATGATCAATCTCAGATATTTGTATTTGGTCAGGGGTCAGTTTCACACTTGGTTCCTTGAGTCCTTGACCTCTACAGTTTAGTCAACAACTGCAGACGGTATATATCCTGTATCCTTCAAAAAGTCTTGTGTACGAAGAGCCCGCACGCTGGATGAGTTCACCACATTCTTCACCTTCTTCCCAGACTTATAGTTGTCTCGGATATACTCTTTCATAGACCTCAACGCTGCTTCTCGACACAACTCTCGGAGGTCTGAGCCACTCATACCTTCCGTGTATGCCACGATGGACTCTAAATCAAAGTCGGGGTCTAGCGTAGCATCGCTCAAGATCTTCTTCAAAATCGACCGTCTTTGGTTGCGGTCAGGCTTGCCTATGGCAAATCGCTTGGGCAATCTCCGCATGAACGCCTGATCAATATCATTCTGACGATTGGTGGCTCCCATAACCATAATCTGCCCATTAGACACAAGACCATCCCAGAGAGTCATGAACTCGGCTTTAAGCAACGAGCTTACCTCGTGGTCCGTTGACGATCGGTCACGTAAGAACGAGTCAATTTCATCAATGAAGATGATACACGGCTGCAATTTGTTCGCCAACGAAAAGATTGCATCCACTATTTTGTTTGATTCTCCATACCACTTATCCATGATGGTCAGCATTCTGATCAGCAAGAAAAATGCCCCGCTTTCTTTGGCAATTGCCTTGGCCAACATGGTTTTACCACACCCTGGAGGTCCATAGAATAATACACCTTTTGGAGACTGGATGAGTGACAGATGCGTGACAAATAACCCAGGCTCCGTCAATGGCAAAATCACCGCCTCATGGAGCTCATCAATGATATCATTTAAACCTCCTATATCGTCAAACGATACCTTTAAATCTTCCGGGAGAACAAGGTTATTGAGTAGAGATTTTTCATAGTCATTGAGTTGAAGCTTCTTCAAATCCGAATTATGTTCTTGGATCTTCCTTAACACGTTGAGGCTGTTCTTCTTGCTCTCCTTGTTACGGGAGGCGTCCAGGCTCTCATTCAATAAGTGGTTGAGCATGTAATACATGGAGAGCCCAGCGCCTGTGAGGAAAAAGATGTCACCTAAAAGTTTGAGGTCCAATTTGATGCCCCATAGATCTAGCTTAAATTTGTTCATGGTGTAGGCTAAGTTAGGACAGAAATATAATGCGACGGTGGATCTAAGGTTGATGTGAGGATGCGGACCGTGGATGTACGGGTCTGCGGCCCCCAGCTAAATAATGCCTTCTTCTCACTCTCATCTCTTGTGTGTGCACCCATCAGCTATGGCAAAATCAGACAAACATGCCATCCGCATACCAGGTGCAGTCCTAGATCAGATTAGATCCAAGCAGGAGAGTGGTGAATATAGTAAGGACCGACGGTTTGGCCAAAAGCGGAAGTTTGAAGGAAAACGTGTTTCTAGGAAGGACAAGCGGAAAGAGGAGAGACGCTTAAAGAAGCAAAAGCTGCAAAAGGCTAGAATTCATGCCCTGTCTCAGGGCAAAATACTTAAAGACTCTATAAAGGGGTCTCGTGAAGTTGCAAGCGTGAGACAAGGGGGAGGTGAGGAGAGTGAGCCAACGGACGATGCTATGGCCACGTTGAAGGCTTTAAAGGCAAAGAAGGATGCCAAAAAGAGTATGAGCTTTGATTCTAAGGAATCTGGGTTTCGTATAGTTCGTGAAGACGAGTTGGATGATGAGATTAGTGAAGATGACTTGGGGGATCTTAGTGAAGGGGATCTTAGTCAAGACAATGGGGACTTTCCTGAAGACGCCTCCGAGGATCCTCTTGTTGCTCTCAAGAAATTGAAGGAAGCAAAAATCAATCAGCATCAGGAAACTAAGGAAAGCGACAACGAGATGCTTCCCGAAATTCCCTCTGATTTTGAAAATCTTTCTGATTTTCAAGATTCCAATGAAGGAAGTGATTTTGAGAATCTCTCTGATTTCCAAGATTCCAATCAAATAAGTGACTTTTCTGATCTACCAGAAGAACTCGAAGAAACAAAAGACCCATTAGCCCAGGTAAAAGCCTTGAAGGAAGCCAAAAAGCTGAAGACAGGACAAAAGAAGCGCTCAAAGGTTGATAAACCCGTGGACCCTAATTTTGTGGATCCCTTGGAGAATGACTTGGAGTACTACGCCAAGAAGTTGGGACTTAAAAACGGCAAGAAGTCCAAGCTAACCAAACTTGACGAAAACGACGTGGTGGGTGGTCTTTTGGAAGGCCTAGATTTCGATGAGTCTACGTCCGACCAATCTGCCTCGGATCATTCTGATTACAATCAAGACTCTTCTAGTGACGTGGAACGTGGCCCCAAAGAAAACCCTTTCGTTGCACCCGGTTCAGATGTCCAACCACACGCCCAGCATGCAGGAACAAATGATTCGAAATACATTCCTCCTGCGCTTCGGCGAAAAATGGCCCTAACCAAAGACGGCGGCTCGGAGTCCAATATTGCTCTTCAAAGAAGTATTAAGGGTCCTATCAATAGGCTCTCCGAGGCCAACATTGGCTCCATAGTCAATGAAATCAACGGGCTTTTCCTCAACAATGCTAGACAAGCTGTCAACGAATGCTTGACTTCAATTGTGCTAGAAAGTGTTATCCAGCAAGGCAGATTGCTCGATACCTTTGTCTATTTGCATGCAGCATGTGTAGTGGCCATCTATAGACTCCAAGGCGTGGATTTTGGAGCATACTTCATCCAGACACTTATTGAAAAATTCGAAGACGCCAAAAACGTTGAAGTCAAGTCCAAAGAGGCCCTCAACTTGGTGTCTCTTCTATCATCAGTGTATTCCCTCCTGTTGGTGTCTTCGAAGCTTCTCTATGATTTGATCCATGATCTCATCAATAACCTTTCGGAGTCCAATGCAGAAATCTTACTTAAGATCATCAGAAATTGCGGCAACCAGATGAGATCCGATGATCCAGGCTCGCTTAGAGAAATCGTGTTGCAAGTATCAAAGAAATCGTCTTCGCTAGCATCTACCAGCCCCAGAATGCAGTTCTTGGTCGAAACAATATCTTCGTTGAAAAATAACAAGATGAAATCGGTCCAAACAGATACTCACGAATTGATGATAAGGCTCAAGAAGTTTTTGGGCAACTTTGTGTCGTCCAAATTGGTCGACCCATTACAAGTATCCTTGGACGATATCCGCAATGTGGATAGCCGTGGAAAATGGTGGCTTGTTGGTTCAGCATGGAAAGGAAATGAGGCCCAGAAGGAGGAGGAGGAGGTGTTGGCCAATGTGGAGGCCATGAATGATATCCTAGAGTCTGCAGAGCCGAACTGGTTGGAATTAGCCAAACTCCAGAGAATGAACACCGATATCAGAAGGGCCATTTTCATCTCCATAATGTCTGCCAACGACTATGTTGATGCGGTGACTAAGCTTTATAAGCTTGGATTGAAGAAGTCGCAGGAGAGAGAAATCCCTCGCATTGTGGTGCACTGTGCCGTGGTGGAGCCAGCTTATAACCCGTACTATGGCATTTTGGCACTGAAATTGTGTGAAAGTCACTCATACAGGAAAACGTTCCAGTTCATGCTCTGGGACTTGGTGAAGAGCTTTGATGGTGGAGCAAATGATGATGATGATGATGATGATGATGACGATTTCGCTGGTTTTGATAACAACGATGACGACGAGAACGATAAACTCAAGAAAATCCTCAATTTGGGAAGGCTTTTTGGCAATCTTCTTGGTGAGGGCTCGTTGGCTCTACATGTTCTTCGAACAGTGAACTTCCTCACAGCTTCGGCCGACCTCAAGATGTTCATGGAGGTTTTGTTCGTGACGTTCTTCGACCACATTGGAAAGAAGTCTCAGGTTAATTCCATTGGTGTGGGTCTAATCGGGAAAAAAAGCATGTCTGAGCAGAAGTTCGATGACCGCAGGTTGATAGAGAGGATCTTGAAAGCAAAGGAAGAACCGGCCATGTTGAGAGGAATATGCCATTTCATCAGAAAGACCGTTTCACACAGTGATTTCATTATGGGTAGAAAGCAACGCAAGCGAGTCGAATGGGGAGTGTATTCCATGTGTGATGTGACGGAAGAGATTGTCAAGGAATGTGAGGAACTCTAATTTAGCTATGTACATATATATTATTCCATCAACTCCAAAACAGCCACACTCTCCACGTGTTTGGTCTGTGGATAAAAGTCAAAGCCAGTGACAGATTTAAGTCTATAATTGATATTCCTCTCTTGACAGTGGTTGAGCAAAAATGCCAAGTCCCGTGCCTGAGTGAACACATTACAACTGACATACACTATGGCACAGGGCTTGAAGGCCGCCAAATGCTTGAGGAAAGTCTCAGTAGAACCCTTCCGAGAAGGATTCATCAAAACCACGCTCTCGGCTCCAGTGACGCGTGACTGTAAGAACTCACCATTGGAAAACATACATTCAGAGTCTCCAGTGATGAACTCAATTTTGGTTGGGTTCTTGATGCCGTTGAGGCCTGCATTGTGATTGGCATATTGAATGGAGCGCTTGGAGATCTCTATGCCGTAGACCTTTCCATCGTCAGGGAGGCTTTTGGAGAGCGAAATGCCCAAGAACCCACTTCCACAATATGCGTCGATGATGTACTTGTAGCCAGGAGCAACAAGAGCTAGTTGGGAGTCGATGAAATCAAGGAAAGTTGAGAGAATGGAGCGGTTGTTTTGGAAGAACTCATTGGCCTCGAACTGGAACACATTGTCTCCCACCTTTTCCGTCACCACGTTATGCTGGTGGGTCAAGCATACGTTCAGAAACTCACCCGTAGCATGGTTAATACGGATCAGGTCGCGGAGAAGAAATTCGCCCAGCACCTTTTGCGGAGATTCGGTCACGAGCTTCAGTGTGAGTTTTTCATGGAATTCAGCCTTGACGTGCGGAAGCTTCTCATTGATAGTGGACACAGCAATGGGACATCTTTCCACATCCACCACAGAAGACCCATAGGAGACGGAGTCAAAGCCAATAGGCAAAGGAATATTAGAAAGCTTGGTATTCTTGAAGATTCGAGTATGGGGAGTGAGTTTCGTCCGGTAGGAGTACTGCATGGGCGAGTCCACTACCATGGCAAAATTGGCTATAGTGCTTGTGTCTAGTTCAGGGTAAAAGTAGTGGTAAGCTCTATTGATGACGGTTTGCTTAAATTCAAGCTGTTTCTCATATGGTAACATCTGAAGCTGGCATCCACTGCATTGAGCAAAGTGCTCACATAAGATAAGCCTATCGTTCCGGCCACTTTGTCTTCTGGATTTGGTACAAACACTAATCAACTCTGCTTCTGCATAGTAGTGGTAATGTCTTTGTAAAGATACCTTCACTTCATCTCCCACCACAGTCTTGGGGATCTTAACAACGGTCATCACCGTCTCATCTGTACATGTAGGGTCATAGACACACCTACGGACCAAGCCCAAGCCGTCACCTTCCGAACTTGCACATAACACCTTAATCAGCTCAACTTCACAGTATTCTCTATTACGAGCAAAGAGGAAGCGCTGGATGGTATCATGAGGAACCTTGACCGAGTCCAAAGAAAGCCCTTTAGAGTGTACGAGGGACTGAATATCACGAAGGATGATACGGTCACGAGCTGTAGCATCTGTAGAACCTCTTTTAGTTTTATGTTTTAATACATTTTGGAAGTTTGAGTAAGAACGAAAGGATAGGCGAGGTATTTTAGGGAACATGGAGGAAGAGATGCGCGGAGATGAGAGTATGTATAGTGCAGTATGAATAGTGTACAGTATAGTATGAATAGTGCAGTATGAATAGTGTACAGTATAGTATGAATAGTGTACAGTATGAATAGTGTATAGTATAGTGTGAATAGTGTATATTATAGTATGAATAGTGTATATTATAGTATGAATAGTGTATAGTAATGTATAGTGAACAGTATAGTTGTGTACAACAGTGTAAAGAGGTAGACTTCAAGTCCGCTTGGTACATCGGTGCATCCGACCAAATACTAACCATGGCGACTGATCAATATCAGTATCCCAGTTAGAAGTAATAGTAATAATACTATTCTATACGAGAAGTATTTCTGGTGGGTCTGGAAATGGACGACATCTTGGCATGTCGTTCCCCATATAATTTGATTAGATTATAAATATGGGGCCCTTTTATAATTGAGTGAGCCTTCACCATTTATTGCCTGACAATAACATCAATTAGGAAATAAGAGCCTTAGCTTAAAGCTTTCTTAATAGCGTGCACTATGTGCGCACTATTGTGTCATTATTTCTGAACATACAGTATAGTAGTAGAGTAGTAGAGTAGTAGTAGTAGTAGTAGAGTAGTAGTAGTAGTAGTAGAATACTAGAGTACTAGAGTAGTAGTAGTAGTAGTAGAGTACTAGAGTACTAGAGTACTAGAGTAGTAGTAGTAGTAGTAGAGTAGTAGAGTAATAGAGTACTAGAGTACTAGTAGTAGTAGTAGAGTACTAGAGTACTAGAGTACTAGTAGTTCTTCACACCAGTAATATAACTTCAGCTTATTCATGATAGACTCTTCATAGTAGTATTTTGTAGCCTTCGTAGGTCGCGATTTGACTTGGTCTTACTCGAGCGCTAACCGCAACCCATTTGCAGTATCCGCAGTATCAAATAAACCCACACCTACCCTTGGCCAGTTACCGCGCACGCCCACTAAAATGAGTATCTGTAAACTGGTGATGTATGAGGGAGTTGGGAGTTAGGGAGTAGTACGCACACACACACACACACTCACTCACTCACTCACTCACTCACTCACTCACTCACTCACTCACTCACTCACTCACTCACTCACGCACTCACTCACTCACTCACTCACTCACTCACTCACTCACTCACTCACTCACTCACTCACTCACTCACTCACTACTAAATACTAATAATATTAATATTAATATTTTTAGATTCTTTAATGTTCAGTACTTCTAAACTCTGTTTATTCGTTGATGAATCCACTATTTGAAATCAGGTTTATAGACTTAGGTATGTTCCCTTATAAGGTCTTACTCCCGGCAAAACCAATCGTGAGAGTAGGGAATGGTTCCTACAATTCCGCGTTTCGCACATCGTAGGGTAGTGCGATACTCATGAAGGATAATAGTAGAGTAGTAGTTCTTCTTGTTCTTGTACATTTAAGGAGTAGTAGTAGAGTAGTAGAGTAGTCTAGTAAAAATCATTTACAGCCAACTCTTTCTTCGTAAGATATTCAAACTTGGTGATTTAGAGAAACTAAAAGTCGTAACTAATATCTAGTGTACTACTATTATTGATCCCTCCAGAAAAACATGGCCAAGTCGAACGTAACCTCCAGGCATAGCTGTTAATTAAACAATTTGTTTTCGGGAGGGAAGGGAAACGGTTAAAATTCCCTAATACTACTACTATGAAGCATGGAAAGTCGCTCGGTGTCACCATTCGCAGTCAACCCCATAGTTTACGCGCAGTTTCTTGGACATTTCCACGCGCAGACGCTCAATGAGTGTCAATGACTATGGTATGACTATAACTATAACTATAACTATAACTATAACTATGACTATAACTATAACTATAACTATAACTATAACTATAACTATAACTATAACTATAACTATAACTATAACTATAACTATAACTATAACTATAACTATAACCACTATCGTAAAATATTCAGATTTGAGTAGCACGCTCACACACTAATAATATATTAATAGAGTAGTCTGGTTAATAGATAGCGAGGAATAGTATATGTTGAGAAGTAAAGGCTCACTCAATTATAAAAGGAGGAGCTTTCACCCTTTTTATAATCTAATAAAATTACTTGGGGAACGACATAATGTCTTCCACATCAAGACCCATCAGTAAACTTCTTGTATAATACTACGAAGTATTTATCAACTCCATGATTATTTGGTCCTTCTGATTCACCAATTTACTAATCGGATTGGACGTCTACTACTAGACTACTAGTACTAACACTAGCAGTACATCTCTATCACTATCTCTAGTACTACTATCTCTCTATCACTATCTCTAGTACTACTATCTCTCTATCACTATCTCTAGTACTACTATCTCTCTATTATGAGTACTAGCGGAGTAGGAATAAATGTTAATTCAGCACATATACCAGTTAGTTAATACCATTTGACGATAGTTCCAGAAGCATATTTTTACTGGTGGTAGAGTAGTAGAGTAGTAGTAGTAACACATAAATCAGACTCACTCCAGAAGAGTGTCGCACCATGATGCTAGTTTCACAGTATTACTATTTTATTATTTTATTGGCTACCACACTACCCATGGGAAATCACCCATGTCCCAGACGTGGAATTTCCTTAGACCCTGACTGGGGTCCAAACGGCAATCCAGTGTTCTCAATCCTCATACATGCCACCCGCTTGTATTGTTGTTAAGAACCGTTGAATTGCTGTTTCGACCCTATGCAGGTTAGGTTTAAGTTTGAACTTCAAGTCTATAAACCTGATTTCAAATACTCTCACCTAGCTTATAACTGCACCTCTTGGCTCACTGGAATCCAATTCTTTGGCATCGCCACTGTACTGCCTCAAATCAAGTGAAACAGTTCTCGTACACTTTTCCCGTTGCTCTCTGTAGATTCCAATCAAAGCATCCAGGTTCTCAAACAATGAACTCTTTAAGGAAATCACGATAAATTGGAACCCCGGACCCGCGTGATTCTTGATATAGTTGGATATGCGTGCCACATTGGAATTGTCAAGTGCCGCATCGATTTCGTCCAAAACAAAGAACGGCGATGGCATGTACGTGTGAATTGCAAAGAGAAGTGCCAATGCTGCTATGGTCTTTTCTCCTCCCGATAAAAGCTCCATGTCTCTGAATCGTTTCATAGGTGGCATAGCGTGGTACCGGATTCCTGCGCCATAGGGCTCATCCTCATCCTCCAAACTAAGGTACGCAGAACCTCCGAGTGGAGCAGCTTCTGACTTGGTCAATTCTTTGTAGATGCCGTCGATCTTGTCAGAAATATGGGCGAATGCCTTCATGAATGCCTCGCTACGCAATTGCTTCAATTCGTTGAACCGCTTCAATGCTCTCTTCTCGTCCTGCCTGGCCTTGTTGAACTCTCGGTCAAAGTCTTTGATACGCTGGTCCACTTCTCGCAACCGATCCAAGGCTTTGGAGTTGGGTGCAAGCATTTCAAGTTCTTTTTGAATATTTTCAATTGCAACACTAAGCTCGGCTTCAGTCTTCAACGAGTAGCGTTCTTGCAATTTGGCTTCCAAAAGAGTGTAATCCACTTGTATCAGATATGCAACCTGCGACACATCTTGGCTTTCAACTTCAAGAGACACTGATTCCAAAAACCCTTTTTCAAGCGGCAAGTCAATGCTTTCAAGCTTGCAGTTTTTGAATATGTTCAACCGCTCGGAATCGAGCTTTTGGATAAGCTCCTCTGACCCTGACATTTCCTCCCTGAGCGCTTTGACTTCTGCTTCGATCTCTTTTTTGGAAGCCTCTTTCACTTTTGCTTCTTGAAGTGCTTCTGCAACAAGCACCTCACACTTTGTGAGTGCTTCTGTCACCGATTGCATTTGCTCTTGCTCTGATTGCAATGTTTCGGAGAGCGATTCGAAGGTCTCATTCACTGCACATAATTGGCGTTCAAGCTCCATCTTTGTTTGTTCCAACTTCTCGATTCTGGTTCTGGTTTCCGTGATGGTTTCCTCTTGAAAAGACAATTTGTTGATATTCAATTGGATTTCTCTCTGGAATTGCGCCCTCTGCTTTGAACGTGACCTCATGGCTGGTCCGTGGAAATACTCATACTCTTCAATTGTCTGCAAGCCATATTCTTGACAGAAGTCGCTGTAAATTTGGTCTTGAAGCTCTTTGATTTGCAGCTGCAAGTCAGCTATCTTTTCATTCACTGCACCAATGGATTCCTTTTTATGGATCAAATCTGCATCTAGCTCGATGATGACATCCTGCTGGTGATTGATTTCCATTTTCTTCTCGCCTGCTTCCCTCTCCAAAACATCAATCTTGCTCCTGACTCTGGGAATCTCATCGTCTATGTGCGCAATCTCCTCGATAAGGTTGTTGAGATCTATGTCTTTCGGTTTTTCACTTTGGAGCTTCACAAGCCGTTGGGTCAATTCTTCTTTCTCTTTTCGCAAGTCCAGAAGCTCCTGCTTGCTCCACGTCACTGCCTTGGAATCACTCTGGCCACTGGACATGAGGCCTGACTTGTGTATGATGGATCCATTGAGCGCAACGAATTTACAGTCCAGAACGTTGGTCAGACCCCACTTCAAATCTCTTGCAATGTCAATATCTTCCACAATAATGGTTCCGCTTAAAGCAAATTGTACTGCACGCTCAATAGACTGATCCTCGAACTTTGCTATATCCAAAGCAGGCCATGCATCGTCGCTCAAGGATCTGAGGTAGTTCAAATTATGCTGCTCTGTGACCACTGAGTCCAAAGGAATGAACATTGCAGTTCCAGCACGGCGTTCTTTCAAGATGTCAATGCATTTGTGGGCCACGGCCAGGCTTTCAGCCACAATGGCATTTTGGTAACGGCCAAGGGCAATTTGAAGGGCAAAGTCGTATTTTCGTTGCGAGGAATGAACAAGTTCACTCAATAAGCCCTTTATTGCGCCGTCTTTGATCAAATTCCGTAACATTAACACATTATCACGCAAGTTTTTTTGAGATTGGGTCTCTTTTTGCAAGGAAGAAACCTCATTGAGCCTTGCATTGATGTTTCTTAGTTTTGTGGTAGTTTCAAGTTCTGCAAAGTGGTTTTCCTCGGTTCGTTTGATAAGCTCGTCCTTGGCGGATTTCTTGATTGCTCTCTGGCTTAATAAGTCATTGAGTGATATTTTGAGATCGCATATTTTGGAGTCATAAGTCCAGCGAACGGTGGACTCCAAGTCTAAAATGCGGTCACGGGCGTTTTGTTTGCGGGCTTCGATGCTTTTGACAGAGGAAAGAAGTGTTTCCTTATCATTTTCGAGAATATACATGGATTCCTCCATTCGCGAGCCAGAACTGGCCAAAAACGTATTTCTTAAGCGCTCATATTGCTTGATGCCCTTGGACGGAATATTGATGCGACTTGCAAGAGACTCTATCTCAGCCTCGAAATTCTCCAAAGCCGCCTTGGCCTCTGCTAGCGACAGTCTCAGGTGGCGGGCCAAATTTTCCTGGTTTGCAAGGTCAGCCATTAAGTTTTCAACTTTTGTAGTGGTTTGACGCACTCTGGTTTCAAGCAGCTTTTTGTTAGAAGCCACAGGCATCAAGGCTCTTCTTTTCGAGTCCACAGCCGATTTCAAGTCAAACACTTCAGCATCCAAGCGTTTCCGATCTAAACTTCGTCTCAGAGACTCTTCAAGGATACGTCTGTGGGCAGTATCCTCAGTGTGGTATCTTTCACGAGCGGCAGATAGCTTCTCAGAGATAACAGTAGTATCGTGTAAAGCCAGGAAGTGGCGTTTCTGGTTATGGAATAGTTTATAGAGGTAGTACATCTTAATGTACTTGTTCTTCTCATTCAACTTCACCTCAAAGAGATCTCGCTCTCTCATTTGCTCCTTGTACTGCTTGGAGTCGGAAGTAAGGTTTCTCTTTCTGGAAAACACCTCAGCTGCAATATCCCGGGCTCTTTCCAGCTCCTCCTTGAGCTGCTCATACTCCTGCACGTATTCAGCAGAGCCACTGATGGCCTCCACCAACCTGGACATTTCCTTGGGAGACTGGGATGCCACATTCTCAATATCGCCTTGGAACACCAAAAAGTTGCGCGCCTTGACTAGAATGTTTTCATTTTTCAACGCTAAAGTGTACTGCAACGCGGTTACATTAATTCCATTGATTTTGTAGTCTGAGGCTCCTGTATGCTTTATAGTCCTCATAAATTGCACCAATTCCCCAGAATCCTTTTCGTACAGAGCACAAACGTACGCCGAAGTAGCAGCTTCACTATCGTTATCAGTCAGATCATCCAAGGGACCACGATAAATGAGGTCATTTAATGAGTGAGAGCGGAGTTGAGCAGATTGGACGCCTAAAACAAACGATATGGCATCCATCATATTTGATTTACCTGCACCGTTGGGGCCAATGATGGAGGTGAATGGAGCATTTCCGAATCCGATTTTGGCGGTACCTTTATACGATTTGAAGTTGTGGAGTTCTAGACCCACGAGCCGTCCCATGTTGTTGTTTGGAGGTGTATTAAGATAAGATGATGATGACGCGCGTTCTCAAGCTAATCAAGCAAGTACAGTGTTTTTCAAAATGATTCAAACCAGTGCGAGAAATGGTTCAAACCAGTGCGACTTAATGTTTCCAACCACACTAGCAAAATGATTCAAACCAATAATTCAAAATGATTCAAACCAATAATTCAAAATGTTTCGTACCCCTTTGCACAGTTTTTCCAACCAAATGGGGTCATTGAAATTCTTCAAACTATTTTCGTAAGATAATACGAAAAATCGAACCACCGCCCTTTTTTTTCTTTTTCTTTTTTTCCTCTTTTTTATCTATTTTTTATTTTCTATTTTTTTTTTATTATCTATTTTTTTTTGTTTATCTATTTTTTATTTTCTATTTTTTATTATCTATTTTTTTTTGTTTATCTATTTTTTATTTTCTATTTCTTTTATCTATTTTTTATTTTCTATTTCTTTTATCTATTTTTTATTTTCTATTTCT
>NLAU01000658.1:0-12141 GCA_002370875.1 Metschnikowia arizonensis
GGAGGTTGGCTGGTGTATTGGAGGTTGGCTGGTGTATTGGAGGTTGGCTGTGTATTGGAGGTTGGCTGGTGTATTGGAGGTCGACTGAGCCTATGGGAGGTCGACTGAGCCTATTGTCTCAATAGTCTACTTACAACATATCCAAGTACCTTGTCTCCCTACATGCTAGATACTCGTTGCATTGGATTACGTGGTGGTCAAAATCCCAAGAGGCTTTTGAACAAGTTTACCAGAGTGTCTTTGTTGTCTTTCTCCATAAAGTCTGTCTGAGAGATGATGTCCATTGGTAGAAGCTTTGAAGAAATCCAGAAGGCCATCAAATCGACCGACTACCACAACTTGGGTTGAGCAAGACTGTTGTTTTGATGACCATTGATATTGATAGTGAGTTAAAAGTTTTTTAATGTGATTTTGCAAATGACTACTGACTGACTACTTTACTGACTCTACTGACTATACTAACTATACTGACTATACTGACTATACTGACTATACTGACTACTGACTAACTCTAGAGACTATAGTAGCTATACTGACATTCATGGATATGGATATTTACTGACTGACTCTACTTACTACTGACTATACTGACTATACTGACTACTGACTCACAATAATAACTATACTTCTTCCCAATTTCAATATACCTTCCCATAATCTGAACGGCGTTTCATTGTCTTTAACAATCCAAAGTCACAAATTCCGTTTAGTCCTGTCATCATATTATCAATTTTGGTCTATCTAAGCTAAGAGTCTATTCCTGTTAATTAAGATATATCGATAGAAGAGGTCCCCCTTATATACATTGGAGTTAGCCTTTGACCATCAGGTTCCGCTCACAATGTAACCACCATTAGAGACTCAACCGTGGTGTTTATGCCAGTCCCGTTTATAATAATATATTCTTGTCAAATTCCCACATCCATATCCGCGTTTCGTAAAAGACTGTGGATCATACATACCCCGTTTCAGCACTATGCCTCTCTGGAATATGTATCACTAGAGTCAGTGTCCGTGTCTTAACCTTGTACTGCAGGTAATCGAACAGTTACCTGATGTACCAGTTTCATATATGCCATAATTCCAACATTTCCACTCTTCTAAGACCTGCTCAGCCCTATGTTTGAGGTTGCTGAGCCTTATGTTCGAGGTTGCTGAGCCCTATGTAATAGTCTGCATACAACATATTCACGAAGTACCTTGACCGTACAGGCTAGGTACTCGTTGACAGAAGGCCCCAATAGTCTCCAATAATCATACTCACAATATTCTTGGTTTCCAACTTCTTTATTATTTTGTGGTCGTCTGTATGGATAGCTCCTTGGTTAATGACTATCACAATACAACGGGAATTAGTGGGGATTGGACCAATTGGAAAATTAGAATGGATTGCACATAATGGTTTAAGTGGAAACGAATTTCATGGGGTGACGTATATGCATTTAGCCTAACCTCACCATGGCAAATGCAGATATGTGGACTCTGCGTATTTGGTCCCTTTATTATTCTGGACCATATGTATTTGGTCCGGCAATATTTGTTCTGGCAATATTTGATCCATGTGTTATATCTCCAGTTGCATGTATTTCTCCGGCTGCTGTCTGTTTCTCCGGCAGTCTGTCCTTTGTGTTTTGGTTTGTCTTTTGTCTTTCTCTGTCTGTCTCTGTCTGTCTCTGTCTGGATCTCTCTCTCTCTCTCTCTCTGCCTTGTGTATTGACAGGTCGGCTTTCTGCACGTCACTTGAAACCGTGCATATGACAGCAAAGAATGAATTGCCCAAAAAGGAAATTGTCACTATCGTTCTTCGTATCTCACGTCTGCATACAATCGCCAGTAGCGTCATTTCAAGTATATGCCTTCTATCTCCCCCCTTTTGTGAAATTCTATGCATAGTCTTCCATACAGGCACAAAAGTGCCTAACCCAAGTAGGTCTTCATGATCAAAATCCAAAATCTAACCATCACATAGCATATTTAATGGCTTTAATCATAATCGTGTTCAACCAAAATCAGCTTTAAATAAAAAAGGGAAAAACCCGTACATTCCTGAATTCCCACTTGTACACAGGCTTAAAGCAGGCAAGTCAATTTCCCCCCCCCCCCGTCTGCACTATAGCAAGCTTTTTTTCCGTACAATCTCAATTTCACTTAATGGTAGGAAATAGAAGAAGGGCATGCAGATAAACCCCTCTATGCAAGCCTGCGATTTCACTGACACTTGTTTCGCGTTCCAAACTCTCTTGTATACAGTCTGAATTTCACCACTAAACAGTCCCCCAATTTTCAATGCATTCCTCACCGTTCATCACCCCACCCTTCATGTACCTTATCCCCCACCTGACTTCGTAGGTGTTTCACCAATGCATATTCAAAAACAATTGCCGTCTCACTGTGCAGTTTTCACAGAGATGCAAATTATATAAAGCCACAAATCATCTCCCATTCCCATTCCTCCCATCATCAATAATATCCAAAGAAAATCATAAGATATTACAATGCGCTTTTCTCTGCTTCGTTTGGCCACTATTTTGACTGTATTACAGGTGATTTCGGCAACTCCTATTCCTGTGAGACATTCTTCCGATAAACTGGCTTCTTTGCTTAGTGTAGGAGAAGGGAATGGGATTGAAAGTTCGATAGTTGAAAGGGATGTTCAAGCAGGTTCTGTTGAAGTTTTTGAAGGATTTGCAAACGAAACAATATTTGTTATTAAAAGGGATGTTGAAACAGGATCTGTTGTTAAAAGGGATGCAATTGAAACAGGATCTATTGTTAAAAGGGATGCAATTGAAACAGGATCTGTTGTTAAAAGGGATTCAGTTCAAACAGCAGAAACAGTACCAGAAACAACACAAACAGAATCAGAAACTGCAGAACCAGCAGAATCAGCAGAACCTTCAAATACAGCCTCAGATGAAGGAGATGGCCTTTTTAAGCACAAAAAGTTGAATTCTTCCCCAAAATCTAGTCCCTCCAAAGACCTTTCGACGTTTATCGAAATCTTGGAAAGAAATGCCAACTTGTTAAAAGAGGCTAACGCTGAAATCGAAAGACAACAAGAAGCTTCCACTTCTAATTCCATTTCCATCCCTTCTGAAGACGTGACGGGAATTTGGGATATTTTATTCCTGTTGATCAACATAATTTCCAGAGAATTTGAATTTCCCAACGAAACCTTGAAGGATGTCATGGATACTATTGAGAAGTATACCCATACATAGTGGTTTCTGGTAAATAGTATTAGACATGAGTTTGAGACTTGTTATAGTGAGTAGACTCTATTTCCTCAATGGTTGCCACATTACTAAGGGACTACATATAGTGAATGTGGGTGTAATGCTGCATCGTGCATGTTTCAGCTTAGGCTGCAATTCCGCATACCCCTCATCCCCAAAGTCTATATAAATCCTGATTCGCACTTAACCATAATCAACAATGTACACATGCTTATTGTGATACTTATGGTGTGGTAGTGAACTTGTGATATTTTATATTATACTGAACTTGTGATATTTTGTATTATACTGAACTTGTGATATTTTATATTATACTGAACTTGTGGTATGTTATATTTTACATTGAACTTATGGTGTGGTACTGAACTTGTGGTATTTTATATTTTATACTGAACTTGTGCTGTGGTACTGATACGTATACTTATGGTTTTTCCTATATTTATGACATGGATACTGATACTTATGCTATGGTTATGTCTATACTTATGACATGGTATACTTATCATATGCCTACACTTATGGTAAGTTAAGGTATGGTGTGGTACTGAACTTATGGTTTGGTAAGGTATTATGGTTTTATACTTATGCCTATACGTATGGTATGGTACGTACCAATCAATTTCTACGAGTCACTTATGGAGGCAAAGAAGATTATTAATTGGACTCCTTCGAGAGTAAAACGTCCAATTGATTTATAGAGGATCATCACACTACGCAAACAAGTTAGGCCAAGGTACCAACTCTGAGTGGATTCAAAGTTTATCCCACAGCGTCGCAAGTCTTTATTTAAGCAACGGTGTGCAGAAACATACTATAAGCTTATTCTCCCAGAGTAAGAGAATAGAGTCGAATGATATTAGGGACACGGATCAATTGGAATGCATACCTGCAGGAAAAGAGTACATGCGTTAAAGGAGGCAAGCTCTATGTTCGAAAAAAGAATCATTATCTGAATATACCTTCCCGAACTTATGGTATAAGTTGGATATTTATGGCCTACTGAGAAGTCGTGTTGAGCGCTAAAGTCAAGTGTGGGAGTACAGGAACTATGCACCGCACTACACATGTTTCAAGATAGGCTGCAATTCTGCATTGACCCCGCACAAGGGATGCATGCTCACGCAAAAGTCTATATAAAACGTGGTTTCCACTTATATGAATCTGAAAAAGGTCAAAAGGTTAAATGATCAAATGAATCTAAAAAGGGGAGAGGAGAGAGGAGATTATACAGATACGACAAGAGCCTATCACTACTCTACTACTCTACTACCTCCCCCGTCTCTATTGAAGGACATACTTCAGATGCTGGGAGGAATGAGTTATACCTCCACCCCAAAACAAAGAAGGGGGGAGGCTGAAGCCCAAGCTCAACGACGCTCTCGCAGTGTCCGAAGTTGCCAGAGGAATAATTGTCTTCTACTAACTATAATATCCTCAATCTTCAACAACATATGGCCAAGCGAAAAGACATTCATAAAAACTCAATGGTTCCATGCATCCAAAGGTTGTTCTATTCATGAATGACAAGGCCCATGAATACGGTGCTTCACAGAAGTTCATATTAGATCCTGAAATTCTTGAGCTCATGTCTAGTTCCTACAAGGAATGGCTCCAATATCGTGGGTAAGACAGTGGCTATGGCAGACATAGGACACGAGAAATTCCTGCATTTAATGAAGAATAGTAAGCAAAGAAGGTCTTACTAGTCTACTACTAGTCTACTACTCAATTGGAATATATCCATTTTCCTACAGTGTCGATACTATCGACAGCTGCTAAGCTCCAAGGCCTATTAGCGGCCAACTAAATCTATATAAATATAGATTCCCAAAGTTAGAGGCCAAAAATTGAATACAGCCAAAGGATTCAAAGAGTGCTAGTACTGTACTAATCTACTAAATAGTCAGTAGAGCCTAGTTATGCGTAGTAGTTTGTAGAGTCACTAGTCAGTAATTAGTGGTAATCAGTAGTCAGTAACCAGTACTCAGTAAAGTAACCAGTAACCAGTACTCAATACTCAGTAACCAGTACTCAGTACTCAGTAAACAGTAACCAGTAACCAGTAAAGTAGCCAGTACTCAGTAAAGTAACCAGTACTCAGTAAAGTAACCAGTACTCAGTAAAGTAACCAGTACTCAGTACTCAGTAGCCAATAACCAGTACTCAGTAAAGTAACCTGTAACCTGTAACCTGTAAAGTAACCTGTAACCAGTAACCTGTATCCTTAACCAGTACAAGTATGCAAATCACTTCACTGTTTGTCAAAACATTCTTGCTGGTGCAGCACTTTAGTAACTTTCCATCGTGGCATTGAATCCGTTGATATTGGTGACTTGAATTTCAACTCATCATCTTTACCACCAGCTTATTATCTTCTCGTTCAACAACCCAATATTGTAAGAGTTGAAACCTTTCAAGAACCTAGATACTAGAACAAGACTAGACTAGGGACAGACTATTGAGTGGTATTGAGATAAGCTGGAAAACTTTAGTCTCTAATAAGGGATTAGTCTCAATTCAAAAATCATTGACTCTGACATACTTTGGTCCAATTGATGGTAAAGTAGACTTGTGTTGTGTTCTGATCCAAGTGGTGTAGTGGTGTATATCGGCCGGTGGCAATTTTTCATCTACACCTGTTCTTGAGGCTGCCGGTCTGAAACCAGTGCGCTGTCTTTAATTTTAACACTGCATCACCATACCTTTAATTAGTACATCAAAACACCTCACCATACCGCACTTTCATATGTAGCATCACCACAATACTTCCAATTATTTATCGGAATTATTTCAATTTTGATTGAATGTCAATTTTCAATATCAGAAGGTCCATAGAGCTCATCCCATCAATACATTCCTCTTTATACTCTAGGAATCTCCTTTCCCAAAACCTCAGAAGCTGATAAGACGGCTCAAGACCTAGTCTGTGGTTTTTTCCTAGAGTGGGAACAGAGTTTTGCTAGGATTAAGTATGATGGCTATAATTGGAAGGTCTTGGAATCGGAATGTTTTATGATATTTTAAGGATGAGAACTGATACTAGATGACAACCATCAAATGTCCATCACTCCACAATAAGGAATTAGATCAAGGGGAAATTAAGGGTGAAGGGTGAATGATCAAGGATCAAGATCAAGGATGAATGATCAAGGGTGAATGATCAAGGATCAAGATCAAAGTATTCTCAGTCCATGTCTCCTGAGGTCTCTACATCTCCCCGAATTTTATCTTCACCTGTTGCCATCAACTTCCAATATTGGAGACTCAGCAAACCATTGACGTAATTGTATAAAATTTGGATGGAAAAATATCCGTAGGGGGCTGCCCCTATATAGACCTTTTCGCAACGTTGCCCCGCCCAGTTTATTTGCAGCCAACAGTATGCAGGGGTGCATGGTGCGAAAAATATATAAGCAGCGCATTTCCCCCCCTGTTTTGAAGGAAATATATGGATCAATTTGAGATGTCAAAAAGGTACTTTAGGGACTATGGTGTCTAACCTCTCGATATGAGGATATGCTGTTGAATATGACAGCAACACAAAGAAAGTTTGTGATGTAACCAGTGTGACCAGAGGGCAGAGGGGATGAGCTATTTCTACCAATGCCTATTCAATCGTATTAGCTCTGTGCTAGTCATGGATGGCAGTTCGAGAGTGGAGAGAAAAGGGATATCAAGAAGTACCAATATGAAAATCTTTTCTATTCAAGGAAAATGTGGTCTTGGCTTTCATATCATGGGAGACAATCTGGTATTTACCAGAACTTCAACTCATTAAAGCAAACAGCATTGAGCAAATTTATAGTGCCTCTACACACCCCAGGAATCATATTTAAACAATTTTGACGAAGTCAGGTGATTGGCGCAATGTTTGCAATTTTTCCTATCTTTTTTGAAGTTAATGCCAATACGTCTAATATTCTAACTCGTTCCTTTATATATTATGGTATGCTCTTCCTTATCCAATCATCAACGTTTCCTCATCACTAAACTCATATTGAGGAATCTCCAAGTTCAAAGGCGCAGGACCTCTTCTGATTCTACCGGAGATATCATAGTGCGAGCCGTGACATGGGCAAAACCATCCACCGAAATCTCCGGCCTCTCCAATAGGCACACATCCCAAATGCGTGCAAATACCAAGCATCACCAACCATTCAGGATTTTTCACTCTCTCGTCATCGGTTTGGGGGTCTCTTAAATTCTTGACATCCACCGAGTTGGCCTCGGCAATCTCATCTGGCGTTCTGTGTCTAATGAAAACGGGCTTACCTTGCCACTTGACAATGACGTTGCTTCCCAAAGGGATAGCACTCAACTTGACCTCGGCCTTGGCCATTGCCAACACATCTGCAGAGGCTGCCATTGACGAGAGGAAAGTCTCTACTGTAGACTTTGCTCCTGCGGCCGACAACAACCCCATGGACCCCACCATAAAGTACGTGAAGTTTTTGTTCTTCTGCTCGCTCTTGTTGTGGAGGTAGCTCAGAAAGTCGGGTTGTTTGTACGAGGCAAGAGCCTTAGACGAAGAAGAAACGCTTCTAAGGGATCCTGTGGTTAGTAACAAATTCTGAAACCTAGACTGAGTATAACAAGGGTGATTGAGTGATGGTGAAAGATGATATCAATAATGATGATAATTATAGTCATATCAATAATGATAGTCAATAATGATAGTAAATAATGATAATCGTATCAATATCACATCAATAACATATCAATACAATATCAATATCATATCAATACAATATCAATAACATATCAATACAATATCAATATCACATCAATATCACATCAATGTCAATAATCATTTTCACACCATATCACATCATCATAATGATCTTCAATCTTCAGCATTATCATAAACTCGAATTATCAATTCACTAAACCAACTTATAAGTATATCAAATAAAGGCATAGACGGAATTAACAAAACCAAGTTTTTAGGTAGATATGAAATAGTAGGACAGAGATATAATTAGTTGATCAGAAGTTGATACATACCCCTCAAACCAAAAGAGCTTCTTAAAGTTCTAGATGCAAGAGACATGACAGTATATGGAAGAGAATTTTTTAGTGGGTAAGAAAAGGTGTATTTTCAAGGCAAATTCGCGGCGCGATCATTGGTTGGAAGTGATTCCGGGTAACCCCAAAATTTGAGAATCTGAATAGTTTTATATCTTTGACCACACTAGTATAGTATTATATCAGATGATTTCAACATCAGCTTCATTATATCATTCAATGAAATTTAATTATAGACCGAACGAAGTTAAATTTTTGGTGTACGGGTGTGTTTATATGTAGGGCGTGTTATTGTAAGGAGGAATCTTCCAATTCCGCGTCAAACATCAGTACCTCAGGTTCACCATAGATCAACCATGGTGTACAGTCAGAGATGGTGAAATATCAAGATAAATACTCTATTAGTAGTATCAGACTGAGTGGAAGATTCATTAGCACCTTCCACGGTCACGTGAGAAGTACTCTTAGCAAGTCTAGTAGCTGGAGGCATCTTGGTATGTGTATTTGTTTGATTCTTTTATAAACATGAGCGAAGGCTCCTCCTTTTATATTGGAGTGGACCTTCACTCTCCTTACTACCGTTTTCAGGTAGGTGTGCATATTATCTATTGTGACATCTCAATTAGGAGATCAAAGGGGCCAACTCATAACAAGTTGGTTTAGCGCGGAACATAAACACCCACTCTCACGCTTTGATTCTCAACAGTTATATACAGTGTTTTTTAAAATGATTCAAACCAAGACAAAATGATTCAAACCAATAATTCAAAATGATTCAAACCAATAATTCAAAATGATTCAAACCAATAATTCAAAATGATTCAAACCAATAATTCAAAATGATTCAAACCAATAATTCAAAATGATTCAAACCAATAATTCAAAATGATTCAAACCAATAATTCAAAATGATTCAAACCAATAATTCAAAATGATTCAAACCAATAATTCAAAATGATTCAAACCAATAATTCAAAATGATTCAAACCAATAATTCAAAATGATTCAAACCAATAATTCAAAATGATTCAAACCAATAATTCAAAATGATTCAAACCAATAATTCAAAATGATTCAAACCAATAATTCAAAATGATTCAAACCAATAATTCAAAATGATTCAAACCAATAATTCAAAATGATTCAAACCAATAATTCAAAATGATTCAAACCAATAATTCAAAATGATTCAAACCAATAATTCAAAATGATTCAAACCAATAATTCAAAATGATTCAAACCAATAATTCAAAATGATTCAAACCAATAATTCAAAATGATTCAAACCAATAATTCAAAATGATTCAAACCAATAATTCAAAATGATTCAAACCAATAATTCAAAATGATTCAAACCAATAATTCAAAATGATTCAAACCAATAATTCAAAATTTTTCGTACCCCTTTGCATAGTCTTTCAAATCATATGGTGTCATCAAAATTCTTCAAACTATTTTCGTAAAATAATACGAAAAATCGAAATAATCCAACCACCGCCCCTTTTTTCCTCTTTTTCCTCTTTTTTTATTGTTGTTCGCTCTTGTTGTAATCCAGAAACGCAAAATCGCCTAGACCAGAATCGCTCGAAGTGGGTTCGATAAGTTCAGCTTCAATGAGGTGCTGGTTTCCTAGCCCATCGATGAACCAGTCCATTGTAAATGATTTTCCTCTTTAGCATGTAAAAGGTGTTGAACAAAATATGGAAAATTCGACGGGCCATGAGTAACTTCTGTGGCTAGGATGATGGAGAGAACCAATCCGAATCACACTTTTTTCATCATTACATGCATTTCCAACAAAATACACAACCGCAAGCAACCGCTCCTAGGAAATCATATACCTCATCATATTGAGAAGTTCCAGGGCTTATAAAGTGTCGCTTCAGAGGTTTCACATCCTGACCCGTCTGTCTTCTTGACGCCACAGTGGTGTCCAGAACCAAGTTAGCCAAGCAAATCAAGCAACAAGTGGCTCAAAAGGTCATTGAGTACAATAGAGCGCAGTTTCCCAACTTGAACCTACCCCCTACCCCTCTCCAATTCAGAGGTGGACTTTGAGCAGCTTCGTTATAGACCGCAGCTTACGTCATCCAGGTGAGCCATCGGCCTGACTCCTCTTCGTATGTAAAGTCTAAGCTCAAGGCTGCAAAGTCCGCCAACATCGACTCAAAGTTACTCAAATTTGACGCAGACATGTCTGAAGAGGACTAAGGTGCACGGTATATTGGTGCAGCTTCCTTTGCCGAAGAACATCAACGAGACTTTAGTCACCAACGAGGTGGAGACAGCACTGGAGAGCTTTCCAAAAGGGGTGGCCAGCCCAAATTTAAGCCATGCACTCCTAACGGAATCATAACCGTGTAATCACATTCTTATCCACGCACCTTACCGAAACGTCTCTTATACACCAAGTTTCAGACGGTTTCCAAGTGTGGCTAGCTAACCAAAATGATGTCTGGCTCTGCCAAATTCAACAAGTCGATGTAGCCTTGGTGATTTGATTGTTCAATATGACCAATTGCATAACCTTTAGAGGGATCTCCTTGATTCTGTTGACGAAACAAACATTATATCTTTCAGTCTGTTTATTTGTTATTTTCTCACGTATAACCTCCCCTCTTTTCTGTAGTTCTTGTCATTGCTCACTCCTGGTGACAGTTTCAAAAATGTACTCGATTATACTTTGGTCGTGCGCATACCAAATTGTGGAGGCTCCATTAATTCAGGCTCGGGAAGCTTTTTCATTCTAAAAGCATTTCTGTAGATACTATCTAGCGAAACCACAGCCAAGGGAACGGGCTCGGAAAAATCAGCGGCGAAAGAAGACCCTGTTGACTTGACTCTAGTCTTACATACCTCCATCGTCCTTGAAACTCTAAGTACATTTTTAAAATTCAGAAACTGTGTTAGCAGGGTATTCCATAATACACTTATTATACTACTGTAGCTCAAATAGAGTAACTGTTAGATTCTTTATAATTGTTCAGTACTTTCAAAACTCTTTTTTCGTCATGGATTCTCACAGGGATCCTTTAGTCTTATATAGAATTTTGGGCATGTGTACGTCCTAATCCGAACGAGACAATTCCGCTGGTAGGGAATGGATGGATTCCACTTGTTTGGTAATCCACGTCTGATCAGTAGGTGATACCCATAATTACATAGCCCCTCACAAGTTGTTGTATACAAACCAGTTCAGTTGCGTCCGTTTTGACCATTGACTGGTACTGCAAGACTGCCAAATGTAGTAGGTATGAGGCAATCCTCCGATTTAAGATTTCAGAATATTGAATTCTAATTGGTGTGATACATTACGCCATTGAAAGACTGAGAAGTATGAAACATTTTGAATTATTGATTTGAACTATTTTGAAAACACTGTACTCTACTATACTCTACTATCAGTCAGATCCTCCATGGATATCTCACTACCCATGGAGTAGAAATAGCCTACCATGTGTGATCAGACGATTGCCTGAAAAGCAGAGGAGCAATGATGTTTCCCCTATCTTAGGAGATACCCGAGGATCCGTCGAGCCGAAGGCATTTATGGGGCACCGCGCGCCTTATCTCTATTAAATTTCTCAAGGACGTTTCCGATAACGGGCACCCAATTTCGCAATAGAGATAAGGCCGCCTTATGTATCAAGTTCGCGGACGCTGGTGATAACCGGCAGATATTTTCCACTTTTCTATATAAGACTCAAGGATTCCTCATTCTGAGAATCATGCACGAATAAACAGAGTTTTGGAAGTACACAATCATAAAGAATCTAACATTTATTATTTTATTATTTTATTATATTATTATTTTATATTATTATTTTATATTATTATTTTATATTATTATTTTATATTATTATTTTATATTATTATTTTA
>NLAU01000660.1:0-10329 GCA_002370875.1 Metschnikowia arizonensis
AGTAATATAGTAATATAGTAATATAGTAATATAGTAATATAGTAATATAGTAATATAGTAATATAGTAATATAGTAATATACTAATATAGTAATATACTAATATACTAATATAGTAATATACTAATATACTAATATACTAATATACTAATATACTAATATACTAATATACTAATATACTAATATACTAATATACTAATATACTAATATACTAATATACTAATATACTAATATACTAATATACTAATATACTAATATACTAATATACTAATATACTAATATAATATATATAACATATATTAATATTGCGCTTCGCACTACCCTTCGCGTAAATCACCTTATGCGCATTGCTAAACATGTGGAAAGCTTTCCATCCATTCCCTACTCTCTTCGAATTTGTTATGACTACAGCAAGAAGGAGTACAACGGCTATTCAACCATTCCAGACTCTCACGAATTGTCTCGCTTGGATTTAGGACCTAACAAGCCGGCATGTACACATGCCCCAAAATTCTATATAAGACACAAGGTTGCTTCTTTTTAAGAATCCATCAACGAATAAACAGAGTTACTAAAGTACCAACCACAAGGAATCTAACAATAATAATATAATAATAGGGTAGTAGTTGTAGTTCTTGATATTTTACTTGTTCAAATCTTTAGACTAGAGACTACTTTACTACTAAGATTTACTACTGACTACGATTTACTACTGACTACGATTTACTACTGACTACGATTACGTTACTACTTAGACTAGAGACTAGAAAAACTTATACTACTTGTACTTTATAGACTGTTAAACTTTAGTATAGTATCACTATGAGTAGAGTAGTAGAGTAGTACCACTAATAGTCTTGTTCTGTAGTAGTTCTTCACTTCCTCTCGTACACCTTTACTACCAAATAACAGCTTATTCATATTTGATACTCTTCATAATCAGTATTTGTAGCCTTTTTTCGCGACTTGACCTGGGTGTTGGTCTTAGTGGAGCGCTCGCCCTTTCGCCCCATTAGTATCATTCGCAGTTTCTACACGCACTCTTGCCAGTTCCGCGATTACGCAGTAAAATGAGTATCTGTAAATAGTAGTAAAATGGTGATGTGGGAGTTGAGATTTGAGGTAGTAGTAGGACGCACACTGACTGACTACATACACTACTGAAAAATATAATATAATATAGTATAATATAATATAATTAATGGCTCATCGTAGCTGACTATAATTTCCATGGCTATGTGCGATACCCATGAGGGATGTGACATCCCCCTCCCCACCTGCGACTGTGCATCTATCAGTCGGCTATTGGGAGTCCATTTTTGGAGCGTATGCTTCGTATAGTTGCGTCATATAGTGTCATATAGTGTCATATAGTTGGACCGTTGGAGTTGCCTGCTCGTACTTCGATAATTTCCCCTTCTGTGAATTCGGCAGAGCGCCGACTGCCTACTGATAAACGGTAGCCGCGCCCTAACTTCTGATGGCCCACGATTTCAGTGATTTCAACTAACTCAGATCCGTCGCCGTATTCCTTGAGGTTGATGTTGGCTGGAAGTGGAGTGAAGTACTGGGAACTGATTTTAGGCGTTAGCAGTAGGCGTTAACAGTAGGCGTTGACTTCAGTAGTCATTTCAGTAGTCATGATTTAGTAGCCATGATTCAGTCATGATTCAGTCATGATTCAGTCATGATTCAGTCATCATTCAGTCATGATTCAGTCATGATTCAGTCATGATTCAGTCATGATTCAGTCATCATTCAGTCATCATTCAGTCATGATTCAGTCATCATTCAGTCATGATTCAGTCATCATTCAATCATGATTCAGTTATGACTGATTGCGAAAGTATTGCCTTTGAATTGAGAAGGCATCACGTTCGTAATTTACTGGCAAGTCAACTTTGGCAATCTCAAACGCCCCCTTGAACTTCGAGCAAAGCTTCGGAAAAGTTTTGAATTTTGAGAGTCCCAGAGGCCTGAGAGACAAGTAATGTCTACATAGACCTGTTGGGCTGCTTCGAAACGAAGGTCCTTGCGTTTCCGATCGTAGTAGAATTTTGCTTTCTCGAAGGATGCCTGATGAGCAGCTATAGCGGTTTGAACTGACCTATCCAAATGTTCTGTGATGTCGATAGCACACCGGTGCAGTGACTTAACAGGGACAGGGAAATCTAAATTAGCTGGAGCTGTAGGAATGTATCGGAGATCCACTTCAATAGAAAAGTCAAAAAAGTATCAAAGAATCTAACAATAATATAATAATATATTATTAAGAATCCATTTGCTTCTTGTCAAACTCTAGTTTTTATTTCGAATCCTCTTTATACTTGTTGTCTCTCCACCCTCTTCAAAACATTCTCGTCTTTCTTTGGACCGCCAGATCCGGAAATTTTGTGTTTTCAAACCTCTTTCGATGGAACAACAAATGATAAAGCCAACCGGCTTTTCCATCTCTTGCAGCTCTACCTATTCTGTGAAAATATGCACGAGAAGTGGTAGTCATATCCAAAATGAGAATAGATGTAACATTAGGGAAATCAACGAGTACCTAGGAAGCACGGAGTCACGGTACTTCGTGGAGATTTTAGATGCAGACCTGTACTTACATGCAAGTTGCTGGTGCGTGAAAACTCAAAACCCACCTCGCAGCAAGTCTAAACTCTTTGGTCTTGTAAGGTACAACTTCAGTTTCTTCAGTTTCTTCAGTTTCTTCACCTCTTGTTTCCAGTTGGCTCTGTCTCAGAAGCGTCCTCCGATTTGACTTGCCCTCGTTTGTTTCTTCCCTTTCGTATTCTCCACTCTCCAAAGTTGAGTCATTCATATCATCGCCTGGAATCAAGAGCTTGTAGACATTTGAAGTCTTCCACAATATGTATTCTACAATTGAAAGCAAATTCACTGTTCAAAACACACCAACGAATACCAAAGTGTTCTAAAAATAACTTCAATCTGTATCCACGGTCTATGGTGTGGTGTTGACAAAGACAAATGATTTGCCTCGGATCAAACCCAACTTGAAAATAACATAAGCTAGCAAGAACTTATCAAACTCTGTTGTACGTGCATAATATTGCACCAATTTCTTTTTGGCTAATTTTTCCTCATTGAGCTTCATGACACCAGCTTTAGAACAGAAACGATTTTCAATTCAACTAATTCATCGCTGATTGTAGCAGAACATCAAGTATGTTTGTAAGTTGGACTTAATGGGCAAATAATCTCCAAGCTGTACCAAGTCCTCCATGTAGCCGTACGACAAAACAAGATCGATTTCATCACTAACCAAGCTCTTCACAGTTTTCAAATCAAGTAAGTTGCTCTTAACATTTGCTTTCAATGTCAGAATTAACTTGGATGGAGTGGAAACGATAACATCCGCTTTAACGGCGAGCAAACTGTCAATAACAGACTGGGGCACATCCGAGAAAAAGGTTGAGCGAGATGACTTTGTGGTTACAGTACATCAATAGTTTTTTTCCAACAAACTGGGTCACTTGATTTTCATTCAATTTTCAGTTGTTCAATTTGAATTCAGTAGATGCTTTTCGTTGTTCCCTTGAAGATATACAAACCGGTGCATCCCCAAAAAACCTAACCGTCTAGCTCAAGTAGATAATGACTGCACAAAGTCGAAGTTAAAAATTTAACCCCAGACTTGAATGTATGAGGAAAGGTACGACCCGGCCAGCGAAGATGCATAGTAGTCAGTCATGGTATGACTAGCTTTGTTTTGCATATAGGATCAGGATATAGACACAGCACAGTTATGCAATATTTGTAGCTTCAGAATCACTATCAGAACGGTCTAGTAACTAATATATGCGAGAATTTTAGGAAACCAAATATCACTTTAGTAATCAGAAAGTAGAAAAGCATATCCTCAAGAATCACTGCCTCTACCAACTATTCTAAAGGTGGAAAACATGCTGTTGTAACAAGTACTCATTTAATGTCTAAGCCACCAAGATTGTAATAATCTTGACATACTCTTGCACAAATGAATTTTGATTCTTGCAGTCAACTTTCACACAATCCAAATATATTCTTTTAAACCTTTGCAACTCTGTAAATCATTGATTCAGGGGAATCCAAATATATTCTTTTAAACTTTTGTAACTCGGTAATTCATTGATGCAGGGGAATCCAAAATTATATTCTTTTAAAATTTTGCAACTCTGTAAATCATTGATGCAGAGGGGAATCAACGTATGGTGAAAATTTCAGTTCCTGCGATCTTGTTCCTGGTAGTTCCACTAGCTCTAATGTTAACGTGGATCAGCATATGGGGAGGACACATCTCTCAGCTTGAACTTGATAGCATTTTGTGACGGCATTTTCCATTGATTTCCTGAGAATCAGCAATCATCAATTCATTACCAGTGACTTACGTAATATTTTTAAAAAAAGTAGTCATTTTAATTAGGGGCGCGAACAAGGCCTTATAATATAGTTTTTCGCGTGGCTGCAAACCCCGCAAATACACTAAAGTGGGGAAACTCATGAAACACCCCTGCTTCTGAAATGATTAGCAATACAGAAAAGACAAATGTAGAAAGTGTATAATCTGTTCATCTTGGTCGTGCGCAGCCAACCTTCTATACAGATAGTTGAAGAATTATTTTCAAGACCTTTAGATTAGTGGCGTGTAATTTAATGAATGATGTATCTGTATATTGTAGACATCGAATCGAATATCAAATAGACTAGATTCCGTCCTAGCTTGACTTAGTATCAACGTAAAATTTTTTTTTAAGTTGCGTTCATACCAAGTAGAAAAAACTGTTTCCCGTCCGATTAACGTTAGTCAAGCCACTTAGGGCCGCAGTGAGTAATGCAGTGGAAGACCATGTGTGAAACTGCGGTGATGCAATTTTTTATGCGGATTTTACGACAAAAATAGAAAAGTATTTATCCTTTTTTTTTTTTTCTTTTTTTTTCAAAGACTGCATGAAACCAGACTCGAGCATGCCGAGACCGAGAGGCGCAACTTAAAATGCGAGCCTGCACATAACGGGAATGCGCGGCGCCATGGAACGCCATGTGTCAGAATAACGGTCAACGTCGGACAACCACATGGTGCACAGGTGTGAGAGGAATCACACCCGACATCAAACAAAGTGGACCAAAAGGTTTATAAAAGCTTTGAGAAATAATACCAAGCCCGTACACCTACCCATATCTTCTTCTCGCCTTGTGTTCTAGACTCCCATTGCCGCGTCTTGCAGAAATCAATAGAAAACTTAACTGTTCATGCAAGTATTCGCACATGCACAATTGTTCTCTACGGCTCAAAAACACATAGTCTGCAAGTAAATTTAGCAGGTACTGCAGATAAGCACATCCCATCGCAATGTCCTGCAGGCAATAACTGCTCGACTCTCCTTCACCATTCCCACATAATATTTACCGCCGCTTCTTTTACCTCCTTCTTTTCTTCTTCTACAAATCCCCCCTCTCCCCTTTATTATGTCTAGCTCTCAAGGTACGTCGACACAGGCAGTGTTGACAGCCCTCCTGGCAAATGCCATCCTATTTGGCTGTTTTATAGGTGGGTTTTTAGTGTTACGTTTAAAGTTTAAACGGATCTACTCGCCTAAATCCTCGTTTGACTTAGTCCCCGAGGAAAAAAAACCAGAACCGCTTCCCCTGGACCCATTTCGATGGGTTTATATTTTACTAACCAAACCTCATAGTTTCCTTATTCAGCAATGTGGTCTTGACGGCTACTTCTTCTTACGCTATATCTTTATTATGGGATTGTTATTTGCCATTGGAATTTTGTCATGGATTATTCTCCTCCCTGTTAATGCTGTAAATGGCGCTAACAGCTCAGGGTTGGATCAGTTATCTATTGCCAATGTGACACGGCCTCGGCGGTACTACGCTCATGCTTTTGTATCATGGGTATTCTATGGGGCTGTGATTTACGTGATTTATAGGGAGTTATTCTTCTTCAACTCGTTCCGCTGTGCCATTCTCCTGTCGCCAAAGTACGCCACCAAGTTGGCTTCGCGTACTGTGCTCTTTCAATCTGTTCCTGACACGTGGTTGGATGAAAAGCAGTTCCACAAACTCTTCAATGGCGTGAAACGCGTCTATGTATCTCGGAACGTGCGTATTTTGAACCACAAAAACAACGTGCGTGAAGCATTAGCGCTTAAATTGGAGAAACTTACCACGCAGCTCTTGCAGAAGGCCGTCAAGGCCAAGTTGAAGGCCGATAAGAAAGGTATTCAGCTGGAAGACCCCACCAAGTTGGAATCGTACGTGCCACGTGACCAGAGGCCCCGTCACCGGGCAAATGGAATGTTTAAGCCTAAGGTGGACTCCATAGAGCATACTAGGGAGCAATTACGCGCCATTGATAAGGAGGTTTACCGCTTACAGAAGCAGTTCCGCAAGTCTACACCTAAGAACTCCATTTTCGTGGAATTTGTTGACCAGTACACGGCGCAGTTGGCGTTCCAGGCCACTGTTCACCATAACCCATTGCGCATGACTCCTAAATACGTTGGACTTGAGCCTAGTGATGTGGATTGGGATAATATGCGTCTTTTTTGGTGGGAACGTATTACCAGAAGGGGCATTGCTATTTCGGCAATCACTGCTTTGGTTATTTTCTGGGCTATTCCCGTGGCTTTTGTGGGTGTGATTTCTAACATCACCTATTTGACCAATAGGCTTACGTTCTTGCGCTTCATCCTCAACTGTCCCAGATGGTTACTTGGTACCATCACGTCGTTATTGCCCACCATCATGTTGGCTCTCTTAATGGCCATTTTACCCATGTTTATCCGTGCTATGGGTAAGGTTGCAGGATGTGTGTCAGCACAGGGAGTGGAACACTTTACTCATAATGCATACTTTGCGTTTTTGATGGTTAATGGATTTTTGGTCACGGCTCTCTCGTCGCTGGCAGCTTCAGCCGTGACTCAGATTGTGCAACGTCCAACTCTGGCTCTTTCCATCTTGGCCAATAGCTTGCCAACTTCGTCCAACTTTTACATCTCGTACCTTATCTTGCAAGGTTTGACAGTGGCAGGAGGTTCACTTTTCCAGGTTGTGGGACTCTTCCTTTACTATATCTTGGGGTATCTCTTTGACAATACTTTACGGAAGAAATGGGCACGTTTCTCGGGCTTAGGGTCAGTGGCTTGGGGTACTACGTTCCCTCCTGTGATTACCTTAGCCACCATTACACTCACATTTTCCATTATTGCTCCCATGATATTATTGTTTGCAGCCACGGCGTTTTGCTTGTTGTACATTGCCTGGGCTCATAACTTGTGTTATATCTTTGTGGAGGGACCAGATGCACGTGGGTCGCATTACCCCAAGGCATTGTTCCAAACGTTTACCGGGTTGTATATTGGCCAGGTGTGCCTCTTGGGATTATTTGTGATTGGCCAGGGCTGGGGACCTGTTGTTCTAGAGGTGGTGATGTTGGGCTTTACGGTATTTGCACACTTGAACCTCAAGTCTGCTTTTGATCATTTATTGGAAGTGGTGCCTATTGACACCATGAAGCCTTTGGATGGAGTGTCCCATACGTGGTCATACATGCAAGAATCGGATTACGCCAAGTTTCTTGAGACGACAACGGGCCAAATGGACACCAAGAGAATTGAGGCAGATCATGAACATATGGAGTCGGAATTGTTTAAAAGCACTCAACAAAATACTATTACTCCATTGATGGCGGACCGAGACTTTAAAACCACTGAGAGCTCCAACAAATTGGTTCGGTTTATCCGGCCCGATGTGTTTCTCAACTATCGTCACGCTAAGAGTATGATTCCAAGTACTTATAATGAGGTGGATGAAACAAATGATGATAAACATGCCTACAACCAACCGGTGATTTCTGCCAAGATGCCAGTGTTGTGGATTCCGAAGGATGCATACGGATGGTCTGAGCAGGAGATTGCTGCCAACCTGGACTTGGTGGAGATGCACGACACTAACTCTGGATTTAACGAGAAGGGAAAGATATGTTACTTGGGGCCACCTCCATACTAGATATGGATACAGAGAAGATGACAAGATTGACAAGATTGACAAGATGACAATACTGACAATACTGACAATACTGACAATACTGACAATACTGACAATACTGACATGATATCCATACTCATTTCATCAGGACCAGCTCTTTTCCTGGAATGTTCTGATATGCTGGTTTTCTGCAGAAGCTACACTGTACCAGAAACTTCGTGTTGGTTACGTTAGAGTGAACCGTGTAAAAGGAAAGTTCCTGCTCCACATCAAACACTACCTCTACCGTATTCAACCGTGTACAATCAGGATGGAGTAGTTATGTCATAACAATATTAGTCTAGTAGTTGATATATGAAGTGAGAATCCTTTAAATATCACTCTATATTGGAGGGGCTTCACTGAGAGAGCAATAACTCATTTATATGATAGTACTTTAGGAAGAACAGTTTAATTTAACTTAGAAAATATACCAATGATGGAGGTTATAGTCAACGAGTAGCTAGGAGGCACGAGTCAAGGTACTTTGTGGAGTTGTTATGCAAAGCTGTACTTATGAGCAGGATCATGAGTGAAAATGTTGCGAATTTCCAGAAAGCTTCGCATAAACTGGAACGGTTGTATTATTGGACTTCAACAAACCTAACAAGTGAGGACATTTGGTGTTGTTGTCATTATTCAATGTGTCAAACCTAACAAGTGAGGACATTTGGTGTTCTGTGATCATTCAATGTGTGTCAAACCTAACAAGTGAGGACATTTGGTGTTCTGTCATCATTCAATGTGTGTAGCTGAGTAAAGAGCTGTCCTTGTCTGTTATCCTTGTACATCCGTTATATATTGAAGTCGCCTTGACCGTTAGGTTGCGGTTTCAATTTAACCACCATTGGAAACATAACCGTGGAGTTTAGGCCAGTGCTGGGAGTGCCGTCAGGGGTGCCAGTGCCGTTTAGTGTATAATTGTGCTCCCCCTGTCTCTCAACGCAACACCTCTTCACCCCATCTAATGTCCGGGTTAGACTCCGATAGTCCCCCAAGATGTCAGTCAATATATTGAAGGAATTCCTTACGTCCTAAATTTATCATGGTATGAAGCTAGAATAGTAGGAACTCCTTGGAACTAAAGTGAGGAAAACCTCGCTGTTATATACAAAGGGGGGGCTGCAGTCCTGCACATTCTTGAAACATATCGATCTAGTGTGCAGGTGTTACCCACCCCTAGATCCCTTGCATCTCAGTATATAAGCTGATTGGGCGGTAGTTTTCTAACAGTCCGTATTTCATATAACCCTGAGCATCATACATAGCCCTGTTTCACCACTATGCCTGGAATGTGCAGGTCATCAAGCAGTTTCCTTTACTCCTAGGTTCATACAGGCCGTATATATATAATAGTGAACCAAAATGCAACTTTCCTCTGCTACACCTCTGCCCCCGAAATCGCCCTAAGCTCTCTAAGCTTATCTTCCTTTTGACCATGATTCTGACATCTTCCAGACAACGCATTGATTGATAAATCTTTTTTTGATTCTATATCAATTTCCCAAGCTGTAATCTGGTAATGTCTGGAAAGAAGGGTCCTGGCATCAATTGAATTTCAATAAAATTGATAATGGCCATCCTTCTCTTATAAGTGACCATAGACATCATTTCTTTTTTCGATGGTACACCTGGTTTCAATTAAGCAACTTTATCAGGGTATCAGAATCAACTCGCATTTTAAGCGAGCTAAGCGAGGGAACAGCATTTCAACGACTGTGGTAGCTTGAAAGGTGTTTTGGCATTTGTATTTCATCTTAGGGAGGTACCAATAACTGGTAAATGCTCAGTTCAATATAAAAGGAGCTTTGCCGTTTATAATCATCACAAGATAGTTTGATATCACCAGAAAAATGTTATACATCTCTAGTAAGTACTAGATGATCCCTGGAACTGAGCGACTTTAATCTTTGATCCTTTTTTTTTGGTATTAGTTTATTGACTACGAGTCAATAAATTTGGTGGTTGAAGAAAACTCACGAGACAAGTCTCGAGAGTTAAAAATTCCGACGAGAACAGCTAAGTTAGCTGCGGGTCAGCGAGGATAGAGGCGGATTCGCGCGAGATTAATGACCTCCGTCAAGCAACACTTTAGGACAATTTAAAGCGGTCGATAGAGAGATTGAAATAAGCCATGTTCAAACCTGGCGATAGCGGGAAGATCTTGGTAGGTTCAGTAATAGAACTGAGCTTTGAATCATCTGATCAATGGGATCAGAATCATCTCATCAATGGGATCGGAATGATCTCATCAATATCAGAATCATCTCATCAATATCAGAATCATCTCATCA
>NLAU01000663.1:0-43442 GCA_002370875.1 Metschnikowia arizonensis
ACTCTACTAGTACTAGTACTACTACTACTCTACTAGTACTAGTACTACTACTACTCTACTAGTACTAGTACTACTACTACTACTCATAGTGATAATACTAAAGGCTAACCCAGTGTCAAAACCTAAGTAGTTTAAGTTTATAAAGTACAAGTAGTATAAGTAATCTCTAGTCTTAGTCAGTACTAAAGCAGCTCTAGTCTAAGTAGACTTTGAAGAAGTAAAATAACATCTACTACTCTAGAACTACAAAAAGAAGAAGAAGAAATACAACTGCTACGCTAATATTATTATATTATTATTGATAGATTTGTAAGTCAGTTTATTCGTTGATGGATTCTCACAAGAGGGATCCTTGAGTCTTATATAGAAATTTGGGGCATGTGTACATGCCGGCTTGTTACGTCGTAATCCGAGCGAGACAATTCCGGTAAGAGTAGGAAAAGACGAATTGCTTTCCCACTTGTTTTGCAATCATGTTTGAACATATGATTTCTCCAAGGGTAGTGCGATGCGCAAAATTATTATATATTATAATAATATATTCTTTTAGTATATTATTTTAGTATATTATTTTAGTATATTATTTTAGTATAATATTTTATTTTAGTATATTATTTTATTTTAGTATATTATTTTATTTTAGTATTTAGTAGTGTAGTGTGAGTGAGTGAGAGTGTGTGTGTATATCTACTACTCAATCAAAAGTCCCTCAATTAAATCACCATTTTACAAATACTCATTTTAGTGCGTGTGCGCGGTGTACTGACCAAGACCAAGTGCGTGTAGATGCCTGCGAAGTTGACTGCGAATGGGGATGAGAGCGAGCGCTCGAGTGAGACCATGTCGAGTCGCGAGCACTCAATGTAGTGAAGTACGAAGAAGTACGAAGAAGAACTACTCTGAAGAAGTACTACTCTACTAGTACTACTACTAGTACTACTACTACACTACTACTACTACACTACTACTACTACACTACTACTACACTACTACTACACTACTACTACACTACTACTATGTCCCAGGTTCACTTACGAAACATTGTTACCACTTTAACCTCTAAAACACCAAGTTTGAATATCTTCTTACCAAAAAGAGTTGTCTAGATCCTTCAGTGTTGACTAGTGCTACTACTACAATTATTAATATTTAGTAAATCACTGCGTACTACTCCAACTCCAAATCACCTTTTTCAAATACACATTTAGTGTGGGCGCGGTAACTGCCAAGAGTGCGTGTAAATTGCGGGTAGACTGCGACAGCAAGCGCTCTAGAGAACACACAAAGGAATGTACGGGAATCGCGACTGACATGGCGAGGTACGCTAGAATACGACTAGTCAAAATGATGAAAGATAAATGTACTAAAAGAGCTACTACAAGAATTATAAGTACTCTGAGAACTATTACTAGAGATAGTCATACTAGTCATACTTCTAGTCATATTAGTACTAAGAAGAAGAACTACAACAACTAGCACTAGTATATACTACTGACTACTATCACTCTACTACTCTACTCTACTCTACTACTCTACTCTACTCTACTACTCTACTCTACTCTACTACTCTACTCTACTACTCTACTCTACTCTACTACTCTACTCTACTCTACTCTACTACATGCTTCTTCAATTAAACAGTGTAGGTCACCAAATCAGTGTTTCCTTCAAACTTCTGATAGTATTCTAGTAATTGAATTCGAAGGAAATTGCATTACAATTATAGTCTCTGGGGAATCATCAATAAACATATACAGTCAACATTAAAACCCTTAATTATTAGGAGCATACCAGCTGCACTATGTGGATATAAAATACTGAGTAATATAAGGACCAACTGAATTACTACTGATAGTGATACTACCTACTCTCTACTCTACTACGTTTATCAGTCTTTCCATATTTATAATTCTCCCATTTTCCTCCACTAATAATGTTCTTTGAAAGTTAAAAGTACCAAGGCTCAAAGAATCTAAAACCTAGTGTATTACTAGTAAGTACTCCAGTACTACTACTCTATTAGTAAATTAATGATTTTAAGTTTCAGATTTTTGCTTCTTAATTTCTCAGTCTCTCTTAAAAATCGCGAAAATCGCATAATCATTCATGTCAATACTAATAAAACTATACTAATAAGTATTTAAACTGTTCAGTGAGTTGGTTATACCTACAAATATAATTCTATTAGTTGTTAATGAGAGTGTCAGGAGCTCATTACATACAGTACAAAGCAGTGTAAGGAGAAACATCGTCTAGTCCGCTTCGCTTGGTACTGCACATCAGGACGACCAAGTAACCAGGGGATTGACAACTTAGTAGACATTTTATACAAGAAGTATTTCTCCACGTACACTTATTTGGTTTGTTATAAGTATGGGGCCCTTTATAATTCACTTAAGTTATTAGCTGACTCAATTATAAAGCCCTTTATAATCATCCAAACAGTTACGTCCACCAGAAATACTGCTCGTATGAGACATCTTCATAAATATTACTCCTCATATTGTTCAGTCCCCATGGTTACTACAATAAATGTCCTCTCCGCTTGTACATCGGTGCATCAGTAACCAGGGGTAACAAAGTACTTATACAAGAATTTTTGTGGTATGAACCTAACTGTATAGCCTTCACCATATTAAGTCAATAACTTAATTAGGAAATAGAGCCCTAGACCTTGAACTTAAAGGCTCCTTAATAGCGTGTACACACTATTGTGCCATTATTTCTCAACATGCAGTGATTCATTAGTACAAGCATTTCTTGTGGGGTCTATTGTGAAGTAGATTAAGGTTATACGCGTACATCTAAACGTGTACATCTATAACCAGTATATCTAGTGTATAATAGACCCACAAACATCTGGTACAAGGCATTGTACTTGTTTAAGGAAAAGTCCAAGTGGGTCAGATTTAATGACCGGCTGAGAAGTCTTCTGACTTGTTAAGCATCTGATTATCAGTTATTTCCACTTGTGTCCTTGGACTACTTAGTCTTAGTGTTGGTCACCACATTTTGACTGTACACTTGGTGAAGTCAAGGAGTTCAAGAAGCCTCCATCGATTAAAAACTAACTGTCTTACAAAGACTCACTGGCAGCTTTAAATTATCCTAAGTCAATCGTTTGGATGGGTTTCTCTTAGGGAGTATGGTTGTTCAGGGAGTACCAGATAGGCGTATTTTCATACCTGAATAATAGGGTGCAGCCATTGAGGACATTAAACCTGTACATCCCAGAGTATAAAAGGCGTAGACCAAGGCTCCAAATCAGCTTTTTTCAAAGGGCAAAAGGGCTCTGGTTCGGCGAGTTTGCCTCCTGGCTTTACGCTTCTCCTGCTTACAGTTGTTTTTGTTTGGTTTGGAAAGAACGCGGTCCTGCACACAACAATTAAACATATTTAAAGTAAAAATGGCACAACCCACTGCCGTGCCTGCATGCTGTGCTGCCTGCAGTACAACAATGCTTCTACGCCTGGTTCATGAGGCATCGCGCCCCAAGACTCCCCGCCCGGAAACGGCGTAACCAAGGAATGGTGTGTGTGTGGGGGGATGTACTGTGGCCTACATATTGTATCGCCAGGCCAGTACATCCCGCCTCTCTCTTCCCCGCAGGCCACCGCACCGCGTGTGCACCACCAGCGAATCCACGTGACCATTATCTGCAGTACGGCTTTTTCCAAAAAAAAAAAAAAAAAAAAAACCCTGCACCACCAAAAGCTATCGCCCACGTGGCACCAGGCCCAAGGTTACCCAAAGTAGTAATGCAACGCGGTCAATCTTCTAAACCCCGCCTCCCCTTAAAATAATACCCGTACAAATACTCAGGGTGGAAAAAAAAACAAACAAATGCATCAATGTGCCTTTGTTGTATGCAGTCCCCGCACCTTTCTTAAAGGCCCACGAAATCTCCACCTTGAGCATCAGCACTTTTTACCGCCTCAGCACAATACTCCAGATCAGCAGTAGCCGAGTCTTGTGTGAAACACATATCAGAAACCGCTCTGAAACAAGCGTGAAATAAGCTGGAAACAAGTTGGAAACAAGAGTGAAGCACCGCTCAAGCTATCATCTTTCCTCTTCAAACAAGTGTGTCCCCCCCTCTCAAACACCCCTCTGCAACTCGTGGTTCTGAAACACTAGTGAAACCCTTGAAAAGTTGCAGCTCAACGAAATCTAGTGTTTTTCCCTGGACACGTCAAGAGATCCCTCCCAAGCACGTGACCCACCCTCCATCGCACGTGATTCAAACTCATCCATCACCAGTCCTATCCCTTCAATAGATATCCAAACGTTTGTCACTATTTACTGTTCTTAAACAGCATCCCTTATTGACCTTATTGAGTCTATCATAATTTCATCCTATTGATAGGTCGCTTTCTTATACACTTGAACTCCCCTTCAACTACTCCGATGCGTTCTGTCCTTAATTGCATCGATAAGCATCAGATAGCCATTACCCGCAATCTAATCGTTGGGCTCTATGCGGTTGATTTTGTGTCCCGCAATAGATTTCCCCAGGTACATGCCTTCACGTCTAAGTTCTTACATTTGCTGTACCTTCTATCAGGTAATTCCAAAGGCGTCGGGTATACAAGGGCTACCAATCACACCAATAGTGGACTGCCGCCGGAGCCGCTTTTTTCAGAGCCCAAACAATATGGCATTGGGATAGACGACGGCTACTTTGTGGCGTATAACGTGGTGGTCATCACCTTCTGGCGGGCCATTTTGATGACATATCTCTTTGACCCACTAGCACTCCACGTATTCCAGATCCAGCTGAAAAAAGCAAGGGTGCGGTTCTCGGAGCAGTCATGGGCCGCCGCATACTATGGCTTCTCGTTCATATTCGGCTTCTACCTTTACTACCACTCTTCGTACTGGAACAACATCGAGAACATCTTCGTGGGCTGGCCACACACCCGGTTATCTGCGTTGTTCAAAACATACTACTTGGTGATGATAGCGTTCTGGTTGCAGCAGGTGTTGGTGTTGAACATCGAGGCGGAGCGGAAGGACCACTACCAGATGTTCTGCCATCACATTGTCACGTGCCTACTAGTGATTGGTTCTTACTACTACTACTTCACGCGAATCGGCAACTTGATTGCATGCATCATGGACTCGGTGGATATTTTGTTGTCGAGCGCCAAGATCCTCAAATACCTGCGGTTTTCCAATGCCTGCGATGCCATGTTTGGGCTTTTCACGCTTGCATGGATTGTGTTACGCCACGGCGTGTACAACTACCTCTTCTATGTGACTTGGACGAGGTCACTGCTCTTGATGGCCGACGCCATGTGTGAGCCGGGCCTTGACTTTTCGCAGACCACCATCTGCTGGACGCCCCGAATCGTGCGTGGTTTTCTTGCCCTCTTGGGAGGCTTGCAGATTTTATCTTTAATCTGGTTGTATATGATTGGCCGAGTTGTGTTCAAGGTCATCAAGGGGCAAAATGCTGAGGATGTGAGGAGTGATGAAGATGACACTGAAGATGACAAGCCAATGAATGAATTGCTGGACTCCGCTGATAGCAATATTTCCGAGAAGAAGATTCCGACCATACATTAATAAAAGTGAAGTATCATCCTTCTGTAACTTTCTGTCATAATCCCACTATAATGCTGTGGAGTAAAGACACACAACCATCACCAAAAATCCCCAAACCACCAATAAAATCGAAGCCCTTCTTATGCTTGGGTTTCCTGCATCGCCCGCAAGCTTATAACAAAAAAGTCCTGGGAGAATAAATGAAATGGCCGTAGAACCCGTGGCGCCAACTATTGCCAAAACAAGCGCAAACGACTGAATGGTAACAGCTGCTGTATAGCCAATTAAAAGGAGAATGGAAGTAATGATGTAGAAGGGTTTGTCAGGAAAAGGAATCACAAGAGCATTTGGAATGGGGGATTGCAATGGAGACTCTTCCAACAATGCAGACTCTTCCGTTCCCAACAATGACTCTCCAGAATCTCCCCTATTCTTCACCCAGTAGTAAATATTATTCACCGAGATCCGAGCTGGATGAATCATAAGAGGAAATGAAAAAATAACCATCAACACAATGGAAATTTGCCCAATGGTCGTTCTCCAGTTTCCCGGGTACTGCATAATCACATTGCCCAGCACAAGGTCGCCAAAAGTCAAATAGCCACTCAAGCCCACTATGCAAAAGAGCGCTCCTGCACACGCTATAGTCATGTACACCAATCGTGTCAATGAGGTTAGCGACTTGTCTTTGGCCTCATTGATAATGGAGAACATGTTCTGGTGGCCAGTGAATGCAAACACTATGATGGAAAACGTGGAGCATACCTGGGTCCAAGACCGGGGAGCCCAGCACACGTGACCTCGGTCATGCTCCGGCACAGACCCCATGCCCCAGGTTGCCACCACCAAAACCACCAAGTAGCCAATGGCCACCAACCCCAAGACTGACGTATACTTCAACGAGTCAAGATTGCGAAGAAATGATAACGGCACACACAAAACTGCAGACGCCAAGATCCAGAACGTGCGCACGTGATCCGTCTTCCAACCAAACACATGAGGAAACACTGTAGGCATCAAGTCACCAATCAACACAAGGTATGATATTGCACAGCCAAAACATTGGATAGCAATGGCTATATCAAAAACCACAGAAAGATTAGGGTATGTCACCGAGCAAAGGTTGAAAAACGTTGCATGATTTCTGGGCACAAACCGGCTGGAGTATGCCTGAAGAAAGAGCCCAAAGCCTGCTGTAACTGCTGCAACTGCAATAATCAACACTCCCAAGATAATTCCATCTGTCAGAAATGCCAAAGGCATGGATAAGATACCTGCGCCAATAATTGTTTTGACGAGAGATATAAAGGAGGAGACCTGAGAAGCACCTGACATAGTTTGGGAAGGCAATGGAAAAGCAATGGCAATCTCAAGACAATATGACAATATGATAATGACAATGACAATAAAACAATATGATAATGACAATGACAATGACAATATGACAATATGACAATGGCAATATCACTGAAGACTGTCCAGAAGTTTGTGTTTCACGCGCATGCATCAGTACCCCACATCACGGCTGATGTGAAACAGCTTGCTAAAAGATAGACTTGCAGTATCAGCTGTATGGTCAATAGTCGATAGGACCATTTTCTTTGATATGAGTGATGTGTAAATGGCCGTCACATTTGCATGATTATTCCATGATTCCATTATTCCATGATTATTATGATTTCCTTCATGTGAGCTCACGCGTCTCGCGCATCCTTCCGATCCATTAACACTGGCGCTTCAACTTGCTGAAGCTAAACCCTGTAACCCATCCATAAGGAGCGAACCAATAGATCATCTTCAAATATACAAAACAGGATTGGAATGCTCTCGTCAAAGGTTGTGGCACGGGTTTTCCATGAGGATTCCTTCAAGGACAAGTGTACTCGGATTTCAGCTAAAGCAGCAGTTCTCTCCACCGAGTATATTCGTCTATTCATTCGAGAAGCGGTTTTGCGGGCCAATAACCAGCGTCTCTCAGAAGGTCTGGCCATAATCGATGGTATTGACAATGTACAGGCCGACGAAAGCATCTCCGATATCAATGATCAATTTGATTTGGACCACGAAAACTCTGAAGATAGAGGTCTGGGCGTATCCACGCAACTTCCTCCCAATGCTGAGGGGAATGATATTTTGGCCACCCGCCACTTAGCAGCTGTGAGTGGTTTATTGGTGATGGACTTCTAGGTGAAGTTTGACACGTGGTTTCCGGAGAATACTAAGCCTCAAACTACCCCTTTAAGGATCATAGGCTGGGTCAAACTGAAATTGTATACCTAAGCAGTGACCAAATACCTTCAGCCTTACAGCCATTGTGGCACCAAAAAAATCTGTCAAATCAGAATCGCGAACAATCCAGCATGAACTTCTTTCATGAGCAATTAACCTTGAGAATCTGTTGAAAAGTGTTGATGGAGCTTTGGAGAGTTGGGGAGTTGGGGAGTTGGGAGTTGGGGAGTTGAAAGTTTGAAGACTTCAGGAGTTGAGAGTTGAGACTTGGGGATTTGAGAGTTTAAAGACTTCAGGAGTTGGAGACTTCAGAAGTTGGAGACTTCCTGGAGTTGGGGCTGTTTACCCTGGAGTTGCGAAAGTAATTGGTTCACTTGGCTGGATGCTTGGGAGGATCCATTCTCTCCCTGTTGATTACAGGGCTTTCCATTGGTACTGTTCCATTTTGGTTCTGCAAAAGGGCAATGATGCTCTGCTTTATATTTACATCCATGTTCTAAAGCGTCTTTGCAGCAGCTCCCAAAGTGGGGTTCAACTGAGAAGACTGGTTGTATGTTTACACCATGAAAATAGTGTAGAAAAAAGAAGAGAAAAAAAAGTGAATAAACGCTGGAAAAGCTGGGATCTTGGTTCTTATATAATTTTCTGAGCTCTTATTTTTGCGGGATTTAAATGCTACATTTTTGCAGCCATACCCCGCATCCAAAAATATATAAATCCCCCCTTCCCCCCCTCCCCCTGCGCAACACACCCTTTTAACTATTAACCTGATTTTTGGAAGAAGTATGAGATGGAAAAAGAAATCTTGGATTATTTAACTAGAAGGGTGAATTTCCTTAAAGGCCAATGGGGGAGAAACAAATGTGAAACACCAATGTGAAAGACCAATCTGAATAACTCTAAAGAATATCCAATTTCTGAATGACCAATCTGAGAGAGCAATCTGAGAGCAAACTGAGAGAGCAAACTGAGAGCAAACTGAGAGCAATATGAAAGACTAATCTGAATATCTGAATCTGAATAACTCTTAAAGAATATCCAATTTCTGAATGACCAATTTCTCAATAACTCTTGAAGAAAATCCAAATCTCAACTCTTAAAAAGTATCCAATTTCTGAAAGACCAATCTCAGAGACCAATCTAAATAACTCTAAAGAATATCCAATCTGAAAGACCACTCTGTTGTCCATTATACTTTATATCTGCATGTGGAAGGGAATATATCACGTGACTTAATCAGGTTAAGTGTATTCCTAACTAAGGGCTTCCTGATTGACTACTATGAATAACACATAAAGAATATCCAATCCTCTTTTATGAAGACCTTCTGAAATGGAAATCTTAATTCAAGCTACTATATTTCAGCAGCTAAACTGCAGGAATGGAAATTCCATAGAATATTCATTGTTCCTTGGCTTCTACACTACATCGGAAGATTTCACTACTACATCCCAAACAATTGACTTTTCATGACATTGGATGCAAACTGAATGGGGCCCACACCCGTACACCACACTCGACTGGGCAGTTTCCTTTAGAAGTCGTGTCACGTATCATGGAGACAGAAGATCTTAATTCCTCAAGGAATGAACAAAGTAGTCTTGGAATGTTGTGTATCGAGATATGGAGGTGAAATTCCGCAATTCTTTGCTGACAAGTCACGTGACTGGTCTTTATGCGTGCAAATTTGGGTATCTGATTGTAGAGACTTGTCAGCCATTGGCACCTGGACTCTATAGATCCATAAAAACATCTTTGATTCCAATTTCTGGTGTGTTGATGTCAAATATTATCTTAAATGGGGGTCTCCATCCGAATTTGGAACCAAGGAAATCAGCCTTAATTATTTGGATCTTTCATAGCATTCCTTGACTCTTAGTCGGTCTTGCTCATTATCCAAAAGGTCTAATCCAATTATAGAGTCCTTCTAATCATCAAATCCCTATATGGTCACCATTAATTTTGCATCATCCACCAGAGACATGACAAATTTGGGAGAATGGACCTTGATTTTAAGATCACATCAATGATGTTTATCATAGCACTATATGTTGATGAGCTAGTGATTTTGGCAACGATGTTGGATAATAACAGGATAATATTGTCAACTTCATAGAACAGTGCAGTATGCACTGACTGAAGGGACTCAAGATCAGTCAAGGTCCAAGGTCAGTCAAGGCCCAAGGTCAATCAAGGTCCAAGGTCAGTCAAGGTACAAGGTCAATCAAGGTCCAAGGTCAGTCAAGGTACAAGATCAGTCAAGGTCAGTTCCAAGATCAAATTCCAAGGTCAATAATATGGCAATCACCAGTTCTCATTCATCCAATATCCATCCTTAAATGCAACAATGGTTGTTGTGGATTGTCTGTCTGGACATTAAGCAGGTATCCTGATCCAAGGGTGTGGGGAGTGAGGGAGAGGCGGTTATCGCAGTCACAGGCTCACGTGCGCACACATCTACCATGATCCTGCACACACGCGCGAAAATTTTGTCTTTCTTCTGAGCCTTTTCTCAACTTCCTCACCTTCTACTTACTGAACAGAAACTATCAAATATGGTATGTTCAATGAACCCACACTTGGGTGTTCTGTGCAATGACCAGCAGACCAGTGAATTGATGTAACGAAGGGAGGGAATTAAGGGATGAGACCAACGAAGTCAATGACTGATAAGATAATTTCCAGTCTAGAGATCAACCGAAGCTCAAACCACTGGGGGGTCGAAAGTGGTGTTTTTTTGGTACGCCAAGCCAAGTCCAACCAGAATCTTCTCATCATCATGATCATCCCTCCTCATAATCATCCCTCATAATCATCTCTTCAATATACTAACTTCAGGGTCGTGTTAGAACTAAGACTGTTAAGAGAGCCTCTAAGGTTTTGATCGAAAGATTCTACCCAAAGTTGACTTTGGATTTCGAAACCAACAAGAGAATGACATCTGAGATTGCTGAGATCCAATCTAAAAGACTCAGAAACAAGATTGCTGGTTACACCACCCACTTGATGAAGAGAATCCAAAAGGGCCCAGTTCGTGGTATCTCTTTCAAGTTGCAAGAGGAGGAGCGTGAGAGAAAGGACCAGTACGTCCCTGAGGTTTCTGCTTTGGACTTGTCCCACACCAATGGACAATTGGAGGTTGACACAGAGACCGCTGAATTGGTTAAATCCTTGGGTTTCAAGATTCCTTTGCAAACTGTTGCCATCTCTTCGCAAAGAGGACCAAAGAGATTTGCTAAGAGAGCCTAAGCATTCCATAAATAATGTATATTGCCGATTAGATTTTTTGTAACCAATAAGCAATTCTGTGTTCACTTTTTACTGTACTATCATTTTTTCTTTTTGATATCCCCGGTGTACGGGTGTCCCTCGGCCAATAGGCGCTCACGGTTTCCAATTACACCAAAAAAAACCTCAATTTCATTCTCAACTCATCATGTTGCGCCAACTCGTCAGAAATACCTCCAAAATTTCAACGGACCTCGGCTTCTCAACCAAGTTTGCCCTCCGTGGTAATCTTGTCTCCGCCAACTCTGCCGCCAAAATCTCCTTCTCCAGAAACAGCAGTATTATCGCCGTACATAGAGACATCAAAGAAGACAACCAAAATATCCCTTTTGAGTTCAACAAGAAGAACTTGGCGCGTGCCAAGGAAATCATTGCCAAGTATCCTCCGCAATATAAAAAAGGTGCTTGTATGCCGCTATTAGACTTGGGCCAACGTCAATTGGGCTTCACATCCATCTCCGTGATGAACTATGTGGCCAAGTTGTTGGACATGCCCCCAATGAGAGTATATGAAGTGGCCACCTTTTATACCATGTACATGAGAAAGCCCATGGGCAAATATAACCTCCAGGTGTGCACAACCACACCTTGCCAATTATGTGGATCGGATGAGATCATGAAGGCAGTCACTGACTTCTTGAAGATCAAACCCGGCCAAACTACCCCAGACAAGATGTTCACTTTGCAGGAAGTTGAGTGCTTAGGTGCTTGTGTCAATGCGCCAATGATGGCCATCGACGATGACTTCCACGAGGACTTGACGCCAGAGAAAACCGTGGCCATCTTGAAGACCTTACAGGAAGGCAAGACTTTGAAGCTGATTGGTCCGGTCTCGGGAAGACACTCGTGCGAGCCTTTCAGTGGCAGAAAGGTTTTGTTATCTGAGACCCCTAATGATATAAGAAATCACACTAGAGCTGACTTGTGATTTTTAGTGTAGTAGTGCATTCACCTTCGGGTTCATAAATAGATAATCTGGAATTACCAAGAGTAGCTGATGAGGGTTACAACCCCAAAAAGATGCCCAATTCGGATGTCGACAACTTAGCTTTTTAAATAAAGATCAAGACACTTGATAGGATTGTCAATCAATTGTAATACCTGAATGATTCATATACACGAATAATAATGTGTGGTTTCAGAAACTTTATCTGTCACTTCAAATAAATTTAAAGTTTTGCTTTAGTCCGTGAAAGGTAAACCGTCGAACGAACTTTTAAGGCCCAACATCACACACCAGTAATCGACAACAGTAGTCGATATAATACTTTTCCTAACGAGTGATGAGACAGTGTAGGAGATTTTCACTCCCCTGGGAACGGCATTACCCATGGGGGATCTGACATGATTGATCTGTTTCCGTAATCAATAATACTTTCCCTAATGAGTGTTGACACAGCGTAGGTGATTTTTGCATGACTCTTCTGTTTCCGTATACTCGACTGTTTAGTTGCCTATGGAAGTAGACCTCTAAAAAATCCGGGTGCAATACTTGGGGATCCCTCTTATATATACCCGAGTGACTGTAAATCTGCAAATGCATGCAACAGTTCAGGGGTGGCCCCTTGGAAAATGGCTGTAAATCTGCAGCTTTATGTAACAACCAAGACTGTACTCAACATGCTGGTAATCTGAACTTCATGCAACGCTACTGCTTGAGGCAAACGTACGATGCGGACTAAACTGCGATGCATATGTACACAAAGCATGCGGTGTTTCAAAGATGCTGCAAAAAAGAATTGAACACATATAAAAAGTGGTGCCCCCCCAGGAAATGTTTTTAGTTTTCACTAAGTAGAATCCCTACACTGGTTTAGGACTTCCATTCACAGATATAGACTCGATAGGGAAAAAACACTTTGGCTGTCACTGATAAACCAAACTGGTTTTACAATCCCCCTGAATATTGCAATACTATAGCATAGGATTATTCGAAATTGAAAACGAACAACAGCAAAAGAAATTAATTATTCTACACTGGAACTACTTGCTTCAGAATGTAATCCTGCATATAGACCTTGGTTCTCCGCTATGAGTCAGAGTGACTTCGCAGTCAGAACCTACGTGTGCCCATTAGCACGTAATCTCGTGCGTAGGTGCAATCACAGAATGTCTGCAGGATGATCACACTATGACGACGTTCATGTGCGCAGGACTATCACACCTGGACATCAGAGTCTTTTTAAACTTTACCCGTTCTTTATTCCTCATTTCGAATAGGGCTATTTAATTTTTCCACTATGAAAAAATACAGCATCGAGACCGACCTTGTATTTACGAAATCAACAGATCAATATAATGCTTCTGTGCCCCCCTTATACCAGTCCGCCACATTTAAGCAGGACTCCTTATCCAACATGGGCGAGTACGACTATACCCGGTCGGGAAACCCCACGCGGACTTTTTTGCAAAACAAACTCGCTTCCGTGATGAAGGCTTCGCAAGCTTTTGCCGTTACTTCGGGCATGGGATGTCTTGACGTGATTGTTCGCCTACTCAAGCCCGGTGACGAGGTGATTGCTGGAGACGACTTGTACGGAGGAACCCACCGTTTATTGACATATTTAAACAGCAAAGGCGATTTAAAGGTACATCACTACGACACCACTAACACAGAGTTGATCAAGAGCAAAATCTCTCACAAAACTAAGATGATCTTTTTGGAGTCGCCCACCAATCCGTTGATCAAAGTGTGCGACGTCAAAACCATTGCCGACTATGCACACAGCGTCAATCCAGACCTTATAGTTGTGTTTGACAATACTATGATGACGCCGTTATTGATGACTCCACTAGACTTGGGCGTCGATATTCAATACGAATCAGCAACGAAATACTTGAATGGACATCATGATATTATGGCGGGAGTGATTGCTGTACGGGACCCAAAGCTCGCAGAAAGAGTATACTTTGTGATCAATTCCACGGGTTGCGGCTTATCGCCCTTCGATTGTTGGCTTTTAAGCAGAGGATTGCGGACATTGGCGGTTCGCTTGGAGAAGCAGCAACAAAATTGCATGAAAATCGCCGAGTTCTTGGAGCTGGTGGGGTTCAAAGTGAGGTACCCAGGGTTGAAGTCACATCCACAATACGAATTGCACAAGAGCCAGTGCTCGGGTGCAGGGGCCGTGCTTAGTTTCGAGACTGGGTCCATCAAGCTCTCGGAGAAGATAGTGGAGTCCACCGATATATTCGGTATTGCCGTTTCGTTTGGGTGTGTGAACTCTTTGATCTCCATGCCTTGCAAGATGTCACATGCTTCCATCGACGCAAAAACAAGAGAGGAGAGGGATATGCCCGAGGATTTGATCCGGCTATGCATAGGTATTGAAAACGCCGACGACCTCATTGAGGATTTAACTTCGGCATTATTGAAGAGTGGTGCCATTAAGAGGAATGAGAAGAAGGATTTGTACAACTGTGCAGGAGTCCAGCCAAAGTTGTAAGAAAAATGGTGATAAAAGAGCCGGCGATAAGTGGCTTGTGAAGACCCTTGGGTGGACCCTTGGATGGTGGAAGAATGTCGCCTCCAACAGGCATCATCAGGAACCATCAGAAATTAGAGCATATATCCTCCAACAGGTTTGCGAGAAAATATCAGGTGTTGGCCCATATCCTAAATTGATTAATCCAGATCCCCTTCAACAAATTAAAGATGGGTCTATATGCAGGATCATACATTTACTAACAGGCACGCGCGTCGCGTCCCTAACACGTTCTACTGCCACTACTACTCTTCTTTACCAACAGCGTAAGCAAACCACACAGTGACGCTCGAATTGACTCTTCAGTGAACGTCACCTAAATTGGAAAGCAAAAAAAAGTGAGTGTGCCAAAAAATCAGATCCGATATCGAGGTTTTTGACCTATTTGAGAGCAAAAACATTACGCACCACAATAACCCCCTAAATACACCCCCAAAAATGGTCGACTTTCACGGTGTCATTCCTGGTAGCTTGAAAGAAGCACTTTCCAAATCTAGCCACCAAAAATGGCAAGGAAAAGAGCTCCTTGTGCAGGTGACCAATTGCAAAATTATCAACGAAGATTCCCCCTCCGATAAAAGATACCGATGTGTGATGAGTGACGGCAAGGACTCCATGCAGGGACTCATTGACGCCAGCTGCAATGCGCTGCTTGAAGCCAACGGCTTTTCCAAGCTTTCCATTGTTGCACTTAAGCAGTATACGCTTGCCAAGACCTTGAAACGGATTATGTTGATATCCGATGTGTCAGTTGCAGTTGCAAAAGCGGAACGGCTCTCCAGTTCCGTGACGCCCCTTGATGTGTACTTTGACCTGCATCCAGAGGAGGATATTGCCACTGTTGTAGGTGGAGCAGCAGATGCAGAGAGAGAAAGGGCACAGAAGGCGGAGAAGGCAGAAGCTGTGAAAAATCTGACCAGCGTGGGTAATCATGCCGGTGCGAGAAATATGACCAGTGTAGGAAATGTCGCCAATAAGAATGAGCGCGCCGTCAATCCTATTGAGTCCCTTTCTCCATACCAGAACAACTGGACCATCAAGGGCCGTGTATCATACAAAGGAGATATCCGCACGTGGTCCAATAGCAAAGGCGAGGGCAAGCTTTTTAACGTGAACTTCTTGGATGAATCGGACGAGATCAGAGGCACGGCTTTCAACGAAATGGCCGACAAGTTCTACGATCTCTTGGAAGAAGGGAAGGTGTACTACGTGACCAAAGCACGCATCCAACAGGCCAAGCCCAAATTCCTGCACCTCAGCCACCCCTACGAGTTGTCGTTGGACAGAGATACCGAGATTACCGAGTGTTTCGACACGTCGGACGTGCCTAAGATCAACTACAACTTTGCCAAGTTGGACCAGATCCAAAACATGGAGAAGGACGCAGTGGTGGACGTGATTGGAGTGGTCAATGTAGTGAATGACGTTTTCCAAATCACCGCCAAATCCACGGGAAAGCCGTTCAACCGCAGAAACATTACTATTGTTGACGACACCAATTTCGCCATTGACGTTGGGTTGTGGAACGCCACGGCTGTGGATTTTGCCATTCCTGTGGGATCCGTGGTGGCTCTCAAGGGCGTCAAGGTACAGGACTTTGGTGGGCGGTCATTGAGTTTGACACATTCTGGAAGCATCATGAACAACCCGGATATCCCGGAGGCGTATCAATTGAAAGGATGGTACGACAGCAAAGGCATGGGGGAAAACTTCAAGTCGATGAAGGTGGAGTCTTCCAATCCCAGCTACATGATCAACAGAAAGACCATTGCCCAGGCGGAGAAAGAGGGTTTGGGCGAAAACGAGAAGCCCGACTTCTTCTCATTGAAGGCGTCGCTCAGCTACATCAAGGCAGACAACTTCTGTTATCCTGCGTGCACCAACGAGGTTAACAACACGGGAAGAGGCGCTTCGCCATGTAACCGCAAAGTGATCCAGGAATCCGACGGTCAGTGGCGGTGTGAACGGTGCAACTTGACGTACACTGAGCCACACTACCGGTTTATTTTGAACGTATCGATTATGGACCACACGGGACTGATCTGGGTTACGCTCTTTGACGACGATGCAACCAAAGTTTTCAAGATGTCCGCAGGGGAGATGTTGAGACTCAAAGAGAACGAGGAGTCAGGAGAGTTTTCAAAGGTGATTGCTTCTGTATCCATGAAGGAGTACAACTTCCGGTTGAAGGCCAAACAGGACAGCTACAACGGAACAGCTCGGATCCGCTACCAGGTTAGTAGCTTGAGTGAATTGGACTACTCTTTGGAATGTTCACAATTGGTGAAGGAATTGGAGGCGGTTCTTTTGGTTTGAGATGGAAAATCATGAGTCAGTCAGAATACAATTTAGGAAAGGTGGACAGCAATGAGTCAAAGCAGAAGCAGCTTATAGGTTCTGGCAGTAAGCATCGATAACTGTTGATTGTCATTGTTGATAAATTAATCCATCAATACGGATTGCCTACAATGGAGTAGGATCTCTACAAGCTGTCATCCAAATGACAGAAGTTCTGGAGGCCAAAAAAGTGGACTATTCCACGTCCTTATTATATTGGAGGCTATAACCATATCCTTATTACATGTGGAGGCTAAGTGACTACGGTGTCAAAAATGTTTGAAAATTTCCATCAAAAGTTTCATCAAGTTTGATCACCAACAAAAGCTGTGTGTGAGTTACAAGAAGATTGTCTAACAGTCTGCAAATAATCCATTAAGATAAGGCATGTGCCTTTGATATGGAAACACAAACGATCTATTAAGGGGGGACCGAGTCAGGATCAAGTCCAAGCAGTCATCCACTATTCAAACACTGTTATTTTAGCATAGCAGATCAGTTACCAGTTACCATTGCAAACTCCACTGGTGAGACGCTCCACTGGTGAGACGCACTTGGTAAAACTCAGGCCATGTACACTCTTGGCAAGTGAGTGAAGATGGAAAGGGAACGCGCGAACTTTCCCGTTTTGGCAGTGGCTGTAAAGTCTGAAACGCGCGCTTGTGAGTATATTAAGAGGCTTTTTCTCCAGGGAATTTCAACTAGATGTACTTTTCCCAATTTAGTTCAAATGTCATAGTCTCTTCCAGCTTCTCGAAGTTCACACCAGTCAAGTTGAAGTCGGTGTAGATTCTGCTGTAGAGAATGTTCAACTCAACGTTAAAGCATTATGGGAAGGTTCCATACCAAACTCAATCCACAATTGACTCTTGGGTCTCTAACACGTAGTGGTTGAAAGTTTCTATAGTTTACTGGGAGCTTGCCATGCTCTATACATACCAAGCAAGGAATTATGGGATTATTAGTCATTGAACCATTCATTGGACCATTCATTGGACCATTCATTGGACCAGTCATTGGACCAGTCATTGGATCAGTCATTGAACCAGGCATTGAACCAGTCATTAAACCAGTCATTGAACCAGTCATTGAACCAGTCATTGAACCAGTCATTGAACCAGTCATTGAACTATTAGTCATCTCACCAGTCATTATATTAAGCTCCATCAATGTTTAGTCTAGAGGGTATTTACTAAACTACTAGACTACTACACTACTAGACCTACAATGTCTAGGCCAAAAAGCTAGGTCTAGGCCTCAGAATCAGCCTTATGATGTATGGGCATTGACCTAAAACGGCATTTGCAAACAATACTATCATAAAGGAGAGCGAACATCACACTCGAGGTCTATCATAACCAGAACAAAGATGGAGGCAGTTCTTGCATCTTCACAGCAACGCAGAATATCAACAAGTGTTGACTCAAGGATCAGATAGGGTCAATTAGGTGTTAATTTGACACAGAGACATTAAGGAAGCAAAAGTTGGAAAAGTCAATAATGGAGAACAGTACTTGCTTTCCATAAGTTGATCAGAACCCCATTCCTTACTGGTTCTTCCCATTACAAGGTCTATCCCTAATTCCATTAATAACCAGTTACGTATTAGACGTATAAGGTTTTGTGGAAGCTAGAGATGGCTAGACTAGTAAACAGAAATACTACTACTAGATTACCTAGTATGATGTATAAGCTGGACTAGTTGATATTTATTTTCTAGTGTCTATTGTGAGATGCGCGCTATTGAGTGTTGTGCTTTATATCCGTCCGCATATTGGAGGGAAGATGTCACGTGACTGTCAACTTATCGATATATTCTTGGTAAAGGGGATTTCTTTGTCAAGAATATTCCTAACTAGGGCTTCCTGATTGACCGCTCTGTATCAATGGTTAGTCATTCTTGGTCTCATAAGCATGCTCCATTCCAAATCTTTCCAGTTATAAAAATCTCCCAGGCATGAGTCATTCCCAAGATATCAATTCCATTACAGTCTTGTGGTTGGCCACCACGAGTTGATTGAAAATTTCTATACTTGACTGAGGTAATATGTTAACATGTTTCTCTGCTGACATCATGGCCATGGGATTATCCACTCATGGAATAGAAGCTTTTGAAGGACTCATCCTGTTTTCGAACTTTTCACTATAAGGGAATAAAGACATTTTCAACAAATAATGACCTTGGAATATGACCTTAAAATTGTCACTCTTCTATCAAACTGCTTTATCCTCAATTAACAGCAGGTTGAAGATTTTTCAAGTTCTCAAAATCTCTATCCATTGATCCAAAGGCTCGAGCATGGATATCAGATTTAGCTGCCATTGTTTTGATCAGCTCCTATGGGAAAAGCCTCTAGTCAGTGGTTCTTGATGGTATGTTCCCTAATTAATTGACTACCTCGTATTGTAGTCAATCATATCATTCAGCCCGAGCCAAAACACCCGCAAAACGTCGTTGGCAGTACGCCTCCCCCTAGTGACCAAGAGCTTATGGATAAATAATGAGGCATTTTTCTCGCCCATTTTTTGCCGGATTTCTCCCTCAAGCGCTTTTGTAAGCCAAGCTTTGCTATGCACTGAGTACTTTCCAATAAGAGCCCGGAAAGTCTGGTAGAAATGCTCCAAATTGGACCGGGGCGCCTGCACAAAACTGGAGATCAAATTCCGTGTAAACACTGCACCAACGCCTTGTTCCACAAATATCTGGGTGAAAAATTGACAATCTTCCCGATTGCCCTTCTTCAAAATTAGTAATGTGTACCACAATTTCAGCGCAGATTTCACCACACTGGCTTCGTTTGCATGGAGACACACTAGCAGAAACTCAAGCACTTTGGGGAAATCGCTGCAGAAAAGAAAAAGTTCAGGCTTCTTCTCAAATATAGTTGTCCAAACATCCACAGCATCCTTAACCAAATCGGGGTCATGACGAAGAATATTAAGCTTTTCCACCGTGGTGGTGCATATAAGCCCATGAACGAGGTGTGTGTCGAGGGTCTCGTAGTTGATGCTTATTAGACACTGAATTAGCCCATAGACGTGTGATATGGCCACCATATGTGATATAGCCATGCTTGCTGTGAGTTCCTGCATAACCGACACGCAGTATTCGGAAATCACTTGCAGTCCCATTTCAAAAGGCCCTCCCAAACTCTCGCCAAGCCCAACCTTTATAATCTGCGTGCATTTCTCAATCACCAACGCACGACCAGCCTTGAGGTATTTAAAGGAGAATTCGTGAATTATCGACGCCAAAAGAGGCTTGATGTGTGCAGGATCCGCGGCCCAAAATTCCCGGTACAGTTCCTTGTCTTGCTCCGACATTTGCTCAATAGCCTCGTCGGAATGCACACTTCCCTTGGCAATATTCACAAGGCATGATAGAAGCGAGATAATGTAGTCTTCCTGCATATCGCCCAGCGGAGCTTCTTCTTTGAGACTCTCAGCTGCGGCGGCTGCAATGGCCTGAATCATGCCGTGGAGCACCTGGGCATATTGAATCAATTCGCTGATGTTTTGCGCTACCACGCTGTAGGCGTTGAACATACGCAGACGAACCACGGGGTCGTATGCAGGATCCTTCAACATATGCACCACGGTAGCTTCTAATTCCGGAAGCATTTCCATCAAAAACGGAGAGCACTCTTCGCAAATCTTGGTAATGGACTTCAGCGCCAAGAGGGCGGTGCTTGTGTGCAGGTGCGGGATAATTTCCGGTTTTGTCTGTACGACAGGAAGGAGGATTCCGAACACGGGTTTGAGGAAAGGTCTGCCGATTTCTGTTTTGAGGAAAAACTCTGTTGACGAAAGGTACTTGACAAACGTCAGGAGGTAGAAAGGCCACATGTCCTGCAGGCAGTGTGCAGCCAAGGTTGCCAGCAAGTTTGCCACGAACAGCGACTCGAAAAGCCGGAGGGTGAGCTTAGCCAACGGCGTCGCCTGCGATTCAAAGTAGACGGAATCATCGTTGATTTTGTAAAGTAGATACAATGTCGCATCGATGTCGGGCATATTTCCTGCATATGTCGTAATGTCGGCCATTCCGGCTAGCGACTCCACCATAGTCTCATAGAGCTCAAGCTTCAAGAGCGAGTAGAGCACAATGAAAAAGTCACTGACATTGCTGCGGTACACATTGAACTCATGGAAGATTTCCCGGTATGTTTCATGGTCTGGTATATGAACTTTCTTCCAGTAAACTTGAGACACGCTGTGGAAAATGTCGTTCTTGCGTTCAGTAAAATCTCTTTCCTCAGTAAAATCACTGTTACCCTTTAAATCCTCAAAAACTGCAGCAAAGTCTTCCCAAAATAGAAGCATGCGTTCGGAGACGGAGTCTTCTATGCAGGGCACGCCAGGAAACTCAGAAAGTCGAAGAGTAAAAGAAATAACAGACATGGTTTCTGGATTAAGGATTGTTTTGGCCAAGTGTACGCACGTGAGCTGAAGGATGGTAAGGAAAATGTCCACAAAAGACGAGATATCGTCGTATAACAGTTCCACATAGGTTTCGCCCCATGAGCCACACACACTTTCGTAGAGTACCTTCTTATCGTCCAGCGGTACTAGAGTAGCATTGACCTCTAAAATGTCGTTAAAAATGGAAAGACAGAGGTTAGTAGCCCTGTGGTCAGGCAGCAGACCGTTAGCGAAGAGATGCTGCAAGAGGTAGTGCAGAAACACGTGGATATCATCGTAGCGGATATCTCCGGTGACATCTGGTATATAAGCCATCCACGAAGCCAAGCACTCCAAGGATTTGATTAGCACTTCGGAGTCAGGCATCAGCAGGGTCAAAGACCCGTACACCGCCTCTAAGCAAGGAAATAAGATATTTCTGACCTCACGATGCACGGGAGCACGAAAGTCATTAAGTTTGGTAATATCCTCAATGAGTACCTTCAAAAAGGAAAGGAGGATAAACCAGTGGTCACGTGACAAAGAATTATAAGCGTTCTTTTCAGTAGGATCATCACGTTTCTGGCCATCCAAGAGCATTCCCAAAATCGCCTCCACTGGATTCTTAAAGAATTCAAACGTTTTAAGGTACAAAAGCGAAATATTCGATAAGAGTTTGCGTACAATAACCTGATGGCCATTTAAATTGCTAAAGTCCCTGATTTTCGCTAGCATTTCCGCAAGAATCCCACCATAGCTGTCCAGAGTGAAAGTGTTTGTCAGAATCATAACAGTATAAGTTAAAGCTCCAAAGTATCTGCAGTTTGGAGAAGGGTTTTCCAAGAGAGACTGTGCCATGCAGTACGCAATATCAGAGCGCTGGAGCTCCTGAAGTAGCTTTTGATAGTTGCTAATGAGCACGGGATCAGTAGAGCTATAAAGAGCCTCCACTTTCTGCGGTTAGTACTGCATCTAGATCTCCTTTCCCAAACTCACATACCTGTGCCACGTCCTTTAGGTCAGGCATTTGGTGGGTAGGAAAGCGGGCTTAGATGTAAGTGCGACGCCAGTAAACCCGAACACGCGTACACCAACACATATAAACACCCGTACACTAGAAACTTTTACACACACGGGTTTCTTCGCGCAAAATTCCTCCCATTGCCTCCCACCAATTCTATCCTAAACCTAGTAACTGGTGTTCTAGTGTTCTAGTCTGTCCATCCCATCCATCTAGTTATTACCCCAATATAAATCCCCTCCTAATATTTAATGAGAAACAGAAGAGTCACTAGGCCAGATTGCAATAACTGTACCTGTTCGCCAGGTTTGCTTTCCCGCAGCAAAAGGTCTTCACTAATTGCTAAACGCATAGGTTTGAACCGAAGTTTGTCAGGCTCAAATTCCCCCTCCGGGTCTCGGAAAGCTTCGGTGTTCACTATCGGTGCCGCTTCGTTATGTTTACCCGAGATTAAGGAAATTAACACCAGCAAGCGCTTGCAGGCGTTGAGAAATGCTATGGCAGCTCATGATATTGGCGTGTATATAGTTCCCAGTGAAGACCAACACCAAAGTGAATACGTGGCTCCTCTTGACCAGAGAAGGAGTTTTATTTCCGGCTTTTCCGGCTCTTCCGGTACTTGTATAGTGACGCGCGATGTGGCGTCGCTAAATGAGGGTCCTGAGGGGTTGGCGGCTTTGGCTACTGATGGTCGTTACTTTAAGCAGGCACTGGAGGAGTTAGATTTCAATTGGACGCTCTTGAAGCAAGGTGCCAAGAATTCTCCTTCGTGGGAAGAATGGGCTGTGGCTCAGGCTGTGCAGATGTCTTTGGATTCGGGAAAACTCGTTAATATTGGCGTTGATCCCAAGTTGGTGCTGTACGCCGTACATGAGGTGTTGGTAGCGCAAATCAAGACTGCCGTGGCTAAAAACTCCGGCGCTCGTGTGGAATTGGTGGCTGTGAATGAGAACCTAGTGGATCTGATCTGGTCGCAATTCGAAGACCGCCCCGAGTCTCTGAATGCTTCAATCAAGACTTTGGACGAAAAATTCACCGGCCAGTCTGTTCTGGAGAAACTCTCGCAAATCCGGGCGTTTTTACTGAAAAACGGAGCCCATGGCTTGGTGGTTAGTGCTTTGGACGAAATCGCTTGGCTCTTGAACTTGAGAGGTGGTGATATTCAGTATAATCCCGTGTTCTACTCCTATATGATTGTTTCTCGGGGTAGCGCAGTGCTATATGTTGACGAGCAGAAGTTTGAGAAAGGAGTTGCGGAATACTTAGCCGCATATGGTATTCTGATCAAGCCCTACGATCAGTTCTGGGCCGATTTGGCTAAGGTTTCCGGCGACTACAACTTGAACAACCAGACTTTTATTGCAGACACCAACACTGCATCGTGGGAGATCTTGCGTTCATTGAAATGTAACTTCGAGTCGGTGTCGCCATCGCCAATTGAGGACTTGAAAGCCGTTAAAAACGAAACAGAGTTAAAAGGTGCACACAGTGCCCATCTCAAAGACGGCCGTGCGTTGGTCAAGTTTTTTGCTTGGTTGGAAAACAAATTGGTGGTGCAGTCAGAATTTGTGGACGAAATTCAAGCAGACGAGCAGCTCACCCATTACAGGGAAGAAGAGGCCAATTTTGCAGGACTCTCCTTCGACACGATTAGTGCGACCGGAGCTAACGGAGCTATTATACACTACAAGCCGACTAAAGGAGCCTGCAAGATCATCGATCCCGAGAAGATTTACTTGAATGACTCTGGATCGCAATTTTTAGAGGGAACAACCGATACTACGCGGACAGTGCACTTTGGTAAGCCCGACAAGGAACAGATGCGGCAGTACACGCTTGTGTTGAAGGGAAATGTGGCGCTTGGAAAGCTCAAATTCCCCGAAGGAACTAGCGGGAACCAGATCGACTCCATAGCCCGGCAATTCTTGTGGCAACACGGGATGGACTATAGCCACGGTACAGCACACGGTGTAGGGTCGTTTTTGAATGTCCACGAAGGACCTATAGGAATTGGGACTCGACCATCGGCCAAGAACACATTGAAAGTGGGACATTTGATCTCAAACGAGCCAGGATACTATGAAGAAGGAGAGTACGGTATCCGTATTGAAAACGTCATGTATGTGAAAGATCTGGGGTTGATGTATGGCGGCAAGAAGTTCTTTGAGTTTGAGACCATTACAAGGGTTCCATTTTGCAGGAAATTGATTGATGTGACTATGCTAACCAATGAGGAAAAGGAATGGATCAACAAGTATCATGAAAAGGTTTGGGACGAATTAAGTCCTCTGTTGGAGAAGAATTCATTAGAGTTTCAATGGTTGCGGAGAGAAACTGCAGCACTTTAGACATTGTGATGCACCAATACAAGGACCTACTAGTTGAAGGTTACTAATACACGATGTGAGACCACTGCACAAGGCCAAATTTAAATGTTTTTGAATATAATGAATAGATGGCTAAGCAGTACAACTCTAGACTGAACATATTAGCTGAAATGTGTACTAACGGCAAGTAGAGTAAGTAGAGGTAGATTAGAGTAAGTAGATAAGTAGATTAGAGTAAGTAGATTAGAGTAAGTAGATTAGAGTAAGTAGATAAGTAGATTAGAGTAAGTAGATTAGAGTAAGTAGATAAGTAGATTAGAGAAAGTAGATTAGAGTAAGTATATAGTAGGAAAGTCGGGTTCAAGGATGTTTTCTTTCTAGAAGTCTGCTTCCTTCTGGTAGTAGTGTCTACCTCTCTGGCTCTAGTTCTAGTTCTAGTTCTAGTTCTAGTTCTAGTTCTACCTCTACCTCTACCTCTACCTCTAGTTCTACCTCTATCTCTACCTCTAGTTCTGCCTCTACCTCTACCTCTTTCTCTGCCTCTACTTCTACAGTGTTTTTCAAAATGGTTCAAACTAATGCGAAAATGGTTCAAACCACACTAGCAAATGTTTCGTACCCCTCTCACAATCTTTCAAACAAATTGGCCTAATGTTTCACCAACTTGCACTTGGATATGGAAACGGTAACGTAATGAATATGAAGACGTTGGAATAAGTTCTGGAAAGAGTTTCTTTTTTTATAACATTCAATAACCTGGATTAACCAGAGATAAGGTTTAGATTTTTCGTATTATCTTAGGAAAATAGTTTGAAGAATTTCGATGACACCATTTGGTTTGAATACTGTGCAAAGGGGTGCGCTAGCTTGAATCATTTTGCTAGTGTGGATTGAATCATTTTGGAAAGCACTGTTAGTAGATGAGTAGATGAGTAGATGAGTAGATGAGTAGATGAGTAGATGAGTAGATGAGTAGATGAGTAGATGAGTAGATGAGTAGATAACTAGATAACTACATAACTAAATAGCTACATAACTAAATAACTAGATAACTAGATAACTAGATAACTACATAACTAAATAACTAAATAACTAAATAACTAAATAACTAAGATAACTAGATAACTAGATAACTATATAACTAGATAACTACATAACTAAATAGCTACATAACTAAATAACTAGATAACTAGATAACTAGATAACTACATAACTACATAACTAAATAACTAAATAACTAAATAACTAAATAACTAAATAACTAAGATAACTAGATAACTAGATAACTACATAACTAGATAACTACATAACTAAATAACTACATAACTACATAACTAAATAACTACATAACTACATAACAACATAACTACATAACAACATAACTAAATAACTAGATAACTAGATTAGTGTAGATTAGAATAAGTATATCGTAAGAAAGTCGGGTTCAGGACGTTTCCTTCCTAGAAGTCTGTTTCCTTCTAGTAGTAGTGTCTACCTCTACCTCTACTAGTATCACGTACATCACACTGGTACTGGTGATACACTCGTACATCTCTTTTATAATGAAGGTTGAGTATTGCACCTCCCGTATTCTCTATATATTCCGGACCATTCAAACCATGCCAATTCAAATGTTAATAGAGTTGACTCTATAAAGCAGTGGAGCATCGGCACCTCTAGCTTGCGGCACGATGTTTGCTGGCTCAAACTCTTCAAAAGTCTTTTCAGATTCGTCCATCACCTCGTCTACTTGTCTGACCTCCTGTATCTCCTCAATATAACACTTCAACACGCTCTCGATTCCGTTTTTGAGGGTCACCGAAGATGCACCTTTAAGCGCAAAAACACCACTCCGGTGTCTGCTTCAAAATTTACACAATCAAAGACACCTCCGTTGTCTTGAATAGCGGGCCAGATGGGGGTGAAGATTAACTCCTTAAACATGGGAATACCTCATGTGATTGGGTCATTCCCATGCGTTGGTGACCTCGGAGTTTTAGTAGTAGAGTAGTAGAGTAGTAGAGTAGTAGAGTAGTAGAGTAGTAGAGTAGTAGAGTAGTAGAGTAGTAGAGTAGTAGAGTAGTAGAGTAGTAGACTAGTAGAGTAGTAGAGTAGTAGAGTAGTAGAGTAGTAGAGTAGTAGACTAGTAGACTAGTAGACTAGTAGAGTAGTAGAGTAGTAGAGTAGTAGAGTAGTAGACTAGTAGAGTAGTAGACTAGTAGAGTAGTAGACTAGTAGACTAGTAGACTAGTAGACTAGTAGACTAGTAGACTAGTAGTAATGTCACCTCTCTTCACTTCTATGTTCATAATATCTACTCTTTTCACAGTAGTGCATTCATCACTAGTCGCTAGGCGATAAACCTTCACCGGGTCTTCACTAAACCCACGCGTTACCAATTCACGTCAACCTTTTGCGGTTTTCTACACGCACTTTCCCTTGCCGTTACCGCGCCCACGCACTATAATGAGTATTTGTAAAATGGTGATTTAAAAGAGGGTTTTTGGGGACTTGAGGGTGTAGTACATGCACACACTACTAAATAATATATTTATATATGAGTATCGTGGATTCCAAACAACTGGGAAGGAAATAGCCATCCCTACTACCACCGGAATTGTCTCGCTCGGATTAGGACGTCCAATTTTCTATATAACACTCAAGGATCCCTCTTTGTGAGAATCAATCATAAAGAATCTAATAATAACAATAATAGAGTAGTTCTTTTTTTGTATTTCTTCAGAGTAGTAGTAGTAGCTTCGTAGTTCCTCTTGATCTCTTTCAGTTCATATTCTTCTTCTTCTTCTGGTAGTAGTAGTTCTTGTTATTTTACTTCTTCAAGGTACTTATTAGACTAAAACTAGAGACTAGAGATAACTTCTACCACTTGTACTTTATAGACTACTTAAGCTAGTTTTGATTAGGTTAGGCTTTAGTATTAGTATCATATGAGTAGTGAGTAGAGTAGTAGAGTAGAGTAGTAGCAATAGTTCTTCTACTTCTCAGAGTGTAGCAGTAGTCAACACTGGAGGACCTGACAACTCTTTTTGGTGTGAAGATATTCACACTTGGTGTTTAAGAGGTTAAAGTTGTAAGAAAGTTTCCATAAGTGAACCTGCGGAACGATCATAGTAGTAGTAGTAATTCTTCAGAGTATTACTTGAGTTCTTCACATTGGCTAGTGCTCGCGACTCTCGACATGGTCTTACTCGAGCGCTCGCTCTCATCCCCATTCGCAGTCATTCCATTCGCAGTCATCCCATTCGCAGTCATCCCATTCGCAGCCATGTACACGCACTTGGTCTTGGTCACTACACCGCGCACCCGCACTAAAATGAGTATTTGTAAAATGGTGATTTAATTGAGGGACTTTTGATTGAGTAGTAGATTCACACACTCACACACTACTAAATAATATATTAATACAATAAAATAATATAATAAAATAAAATAATATAATAAAATAAAATAAAATAATATAATAAAATAAAATAATATAATAAAATAAAATACTATATTATAATTGAGTATCGCACTACCCTGGGAGAAATCACCTACCGCCATCAGACGTGGTTTGGATAGCAATCCATCCATTCTCTACTCTCACCGAATTATCTCGCTTGCATTTACGACGTAACAAGGCGGTATGAACACATGTACACCAAAATTCTATATAAGACTCAAGGATCCCTCTTTTTGAGAATCCATTAACGAATAAACTGACTTACAAAAGTACCAACGCACCAAAGAATCTAATAATAATATAATTATATTAGCGTAGTAGTTGTATTTTTTTTTTTCTGATGCTTCTTCTTTTTGTAGTTCTAGAGTAGTAGTTGTTTTACATGTTCAAAGTTTACTTAGACTAGAGACTACTTTAGTACTGACTACCTTAGTACTGACTACTGACTACTGACTACTTTAGTATTGACTACTGACTACTGACTACTTTAGTACTGACTACTGACTACTGACTACTTTAGTACTGACTACTGACTACTGACTACTTTAGTACTTAGACTAGAGACTAGATTACTTATACTACTTATACTTTATAGACTACTTAAACTACTTAGGCTTTGACAATGGGTTAGCCTTTAGTATTATCACTATGAGTAGTAGTACTACTAGAGTAGTAACGGTTCATACAACTAAACATGCATCATTGAAAGAGCTATGTCTTGTATCTACTGTTATGTATTTACTAAAGAACAAACCCATGACTCTATGGATGGTAAGAACAAGTCTACTACTATACTAACTTCACTCCAAAGAAATAAAATATCGGTGATGTTTATGTAGTTGTTATTGTAGTAGTAGCCATTCCTTACTCCCAAATTGTTTTGTTACCAGGGAATCTGGAGTTAGACCAGTAGTGAGTGGTTAGTCAGTGGTCAGTGGTTAGTCAGTGGTCAGTGGTTAGTCAGTGGTCAGTGGTTAGTCAGTGGTCAGTGGTTAGTCAGTGGTCAGTGGTTGGTCAGTGGTCAGTAGTAGTAGCACTAGTAGTTCTTGTTCTTGTACTTCTTCCACTTCAGACTACCAGTAGTAGTGTAGACTTCAGTTTATTCATATATCAATTGAGACTCTTCATAGTCAGTAGTATGTTATCGTAGGCTTCGGTCTGTCGCGACTACACTGACCTGTCTTTGCTCGCACTCACCATTCGCAGTATCATTCGCAGTTTTCTACACGCACACGCACTAAAATGAGTATCTGTAAAATGGTGATTTAATTGGGATTGAGGGAGTACGTACTGAGGAACTGACTGACGAACTGACACTCACACACTACTAAATAATAAAATAATAAAATAATAATAATAATAATAATATAATAATAATAATAATAATAATAATAATAAAATAATAATAATAATAAAATAATAATAATAATATAATAATAATAATAATATAATAATAATAATAATAATAATAATAATAATAATAATAATAATAATAATAATAATAATATAATAATAATAATAATAATATAATAATAATAATAATATAATAATAATAATAATAATAATATAATAATAATATAATAATAATAATAATAATAATAATAATAATAATAAAATAATAAAATAATAATAATAAAAATAAAATAATATAATATTAATAAAATTGTCAGATCACCCATGGGTATCACACTACTCTTGGGAGTTCACCTACGATGTGCCATCAGGCGTGGAATTGCCATCAAATGGAACAATGGGATCGCCCTTCCCTCTAATCATCCGAGGTTTTCTCCGATGATGGTTGTGCAGAAGGCGACCCCAAGGAGATGAGGCACAATGTCGACTCAGCCTCCTTTTTAGAAGGCAGGATAAACCGACCTCGGATCTTCCGCGCTTTCTATATAAAGCTCAAGCATTCCTCATTCTGAGAATCCTTCCACGAATAAACAGAGTTTTGGAAGTACTAAACAATCATAAAGAATCTAACAAAAATAATAAAATAAAATAAAATAGTGGTTCTATCTTAGAGTCTAAGTTAGAGTCCATTTTACTGGGTCTATTTTACTGGTTCAATAATAAAATAATAAAATAATAATAATAGTAGTTCTAATTCTTGTTCTTCTTGTAGTAGTTCTTGTTTTTGTCTTTTACTTTTTCAGAGTAGTAGTAGAGTAGTAGAGTAGTAGTAGAGTAGTAGTAGAGTAGTAGTAGAGTAGTAGAGTAGTAGTAGAGTAGTAGAGTAGTAGTAGAGTAGTAGAGTAGTAGTAGAGTAGTAGAGGAGTACTAGAGTACTAGAGTAGTACTAGAGTACTAGAGTAAACTACTACACAATCACCTACCATGTACAAGGAGGGATTGCAAGAGAAAGGCAATCACACGACTACGGTGTTCTGATCGAAAAAGCACTTATGACGTTATATCTATAAACGCGAGATTCCCTGTAATTAAAGCCATCAATGATAAACAAGAATATAAAAAGGTAACACTCTACTCTATAGACCACAGTTTAATAGAATACTACCTACACCATGGACACTCTTGATCTACTACTTAGACTACAAGATGAAATTAATATAAAGTAGTAGTCGATTAATCAAAGGATACAAAGCAGGTGATTAGAGGTGGAGAGACTTTGTGAATGTTAGTATAGTGTAGTGAATGTTAGTATAGTGTAGTGAATGTTAGTATAGTGTAGTGAATGTTAGTATAGTGTAGTCAATGTTAGTATAGTGTAGTCAATATTCTTCCTTCTAATTAGTTAAGTTGGATGTAGGGATGTACGGGTTTTCTGGTGGGGCAATTTAAGACCGCTTGGATTAAACTTCCTAGATAAGCTTGGAAAGGAAAAGGAAAATGGCATGTGGCTGATGCAATAACTTCTCATAGGTGATATTTTATACTTATCTTTATAGATGCACCTGCATATACGCCGGGCCCGCGAGTCGGAGTAGTAAATTAATGGCCAATGGTGCACTAAACAAATATTGCTTATGCACACTATGCACACTTGATCCCGGGGCACAAGTTGGTGTGCACACGACCTTCTCAGTAATAAACTCAAAATACTAACTACATATTAATACAATACTACTTACTAATCATGTTATCCAGTCGAATCAATTTTGCACTTCATATTTATCCAAAAGGAATTCGATTCTTAAGAACTCTAGTTTATCATTCTCTAAATTCTTACAAAGGACTTAAGGATTCCGAACTCAAAGTGTCTTCAGATTTCCCTGTGGAAACTCAACGCTGGGCTAAGCACTCTATTGAAGGAAAACCTACAGTGGCAAGATGGGAAAAACATTCACTAGGGACTAAGAAAAACGAAGAAATAATTCCAAAGAGAAGAACTCGCATCAGTCGATTACGGATTAAGAGTAGGGAGGAAGGAGATGAGTCACTAGATAGTGTCAGTGGGTCTAAAAAATTAGCTCTGGATAATCAGGCATCTCTCCTGCATTCCTCAGATGTAAAAAAAAAAAAAAGAGTCCTCAGACCTCGAAAAGCTCTCATCACTCTAACTCCTAAAGCAGTTAGTAACCTTCGCACTCTCTTGGATCAGCCGCAGCCTAAGCTTATCCGTATCGGAGTTCAGAATAGAGGATGTTCAGGTTTAACTTATCAACTTGACTACGTGTCAGAGCCTGGAAAGTATGATGAGGTGGTTGAACAGGATGGCGTCAAGGTACTTATTGACTCCAAGGCCTTATTTTCCATTGTGGGCTCCGAGATGGATTGGATCGATGATAAGCTCTCGCAAAGGTTTATATTCCGGAACCCTAATTCCAAGGGTACATGTGGATGTGGCGAGTCATTCATGGTATAAAAACCAGAATACTTATTTGACAATGGGGAAGCTTACTACATGAAAGAATTTAGACTTAGGTGAAGGATGTAATGAAATAGATTTAGCGTGAATGATATAGACACAGAATCATATCATCAGAAGTAAGCATACATAATATGAATCATATCATCAGAAGTAAGCATACATAATATGAATCATATCATCAGAAGTAAGCATACATAATATGAATCATATCATCAGAAGTAAGCATACATAATATGAATCATATCATCAGAAGTAAGCATACATAATATTAGAATCATGGTATTTCGAGTGATATATTCACCGCCTTTCTTTTGTAGAGAATTCTACACTATAGAGAGTACTACATTACTCTTCTCTCTAGTCTGCCTCTACTCTCTGCTCTCTAGTCTGCTCTAGTCCTCTAGTCTGTAGGTAGTAGTAGAGAATGCGAATGAGTGAGAATGCGAATGCGAATGCGATTGCAATTGAGAACAAGATTCAGGAGAAAAGTAGGAATGAGAATTCATCAAAAGTGGGAGTGAGAGTTGAGAATTGAGAAAGATAGAATTGACAAGTAAAAAAATAAATAATAATAATATATTAATTTGGATATCGCACTACCCATGGCACTAAATCACCTACGATATGCGATCAGACGCGGAATCGCCTTAGACCCTGACAAAGCAAAGGAGCAATGATGTTTCCCCTATATCTTCAGAGATACCTCGGAAGATCAGTCGGGCCGAAGGCATTTACGGGGCACCGCGCGCCTTATCTCCCTATTAAAAGCTCAAGGACGTCTCCGATACAGTGACTATTCAAACCAGCGCGACAATCATTCAAACCAATAATTCAAAATGTTTCGTACCCCTTTGCACAGTCTTTCAAACCAAATGGTGTCATCGAAATTCTTCAAACTATTTTCGCGAAAAATCGAACCACCGCCCCTTTTTATCTATTTTTTATTTTCTATTTTTTTTGTTTTGTCGTAGAGTAGCATATTTTCTTAACAATTAGAATGATTGACGCTGTTGGTGTGAAAAATTACGCCATTTGGTTTGAAACATTTTGATAGTGTGGCTGGAAACATTGTCACGCTGGTTTGAATCATTTTGAAAAACACTGTAGTGGCCAGTGGCAGTTGACTTACAGTTTTCAGTCTTCAGTCTTCAGTTTTCAGTCTTCAGTCTTCAGTCTTCAGTTTTCAGTTTTCAGTTTTCTGTCTTCAGTTTTCTGTCTTCAGTTTTCTGTCTTCAGTCTTCAGTTTTATCTGGATTCGCAATGTTGCAAAAGAGCAAGTAGAGGAGTAAATGAAGTAGTATAGACCAGAATCTAGAGAGAGATTGCGTAGTAAGCAATATGCAGGCATATTGTGGAAGCGAAGCTTCTCCTTTTCAACTAGTCTCCAAATAAGGAGATATAACTAACTCTGACTTTAACATGTTGATTTCTCGTGAATAAGAAAGCTATTTGTCAGTCTCAATTAAAGGTGTCTCCCATCTTTAAGAGTAGTAGACCTTCGGTAAAGTTCCCTACATGCACCATCAGATATGCCCCGGGCAAAGTCCATGTCAACGAGTACTTGAGATGTACGGAGTCAATGTACTTCGTGGATATGTTAGATGCAGACCTGTGATTAGATGTAGGATACTGCACTGGTCTGAATTCTTTGGTCTTGTAAGGTGCATATCCCTGTATATCAATATATACTAGAATCAGACCACTTCTGATCAAGTACTGGCGATTGAAATAGAAAGCATTGAATGTGAACCTCCTTGCAGTGACTGGAACTGCGTCGTGCATCTTGGTCTCTCAAGTATACTGCAGTTCAACAGAAACCAGTGCCCGTAGGTGAAGCTCCATTATTTAAGGACCATATATAACCAGCCCACATTCGTACTGATAATATGAATCATATATGGAGCTGCTGAGCTAGTCTCCTATACAATATTGAACACGCCGTTTATAGTTGATACATGAAGTCTTACTAAGAATACTTGCAAGTGTATAAAGTTTATTTTATGAAGCTATGATAAGTGATTTTAAAATTCTGGAGTGAAGGTTAATTAACATGAGTGGGGAAGTAGAAAAGGGAGAAGTAGAGGTAGAGGTAGAGGTAGAGGTAGAGAGTAGAGGTAGAGGTAGAGAGTAGAGGTAGAGGTAGAGGTAGAGAGTAGAGGTAGAGGTAGAGAGTAGAGGTAGAGAGTAGAGGTAGAGAGTAGAGGTAGAGGTAGAGAGTAGAGGAGTAGAGGTAGAGGTAGAGAGTAGAGGAGTAGACGACTAGACGACTACAATAAATGGTCCAAATATTTTTTGAATCCTTGCTGTATTATCAAACCATAACCTAATGTGACGTTCATAGTTCTGGAGATTTTCTGGAAACCATCAGCGAAGGTTTAGGATTCATATCAGCAGGTCCAAACCTAACAAAATCTAGTAGAATAGTATAGCCCCTTTTGGCGTAGTGGCTTAGCTGCCAATGTCAAGAATATTTGGGGGATCTGTCTTGGCCAAGGTTTCAAGCAGCTTGGACACTCCTCTCCAGATTTACACTTGCATGAGCCTTTCAAGAACTTTGATCGCATTGCACAACCAAATTACGTTCGAGTAAATTGGCTTTAGTATCGAAACTAAATGACTTATGACATGAAATTGCTGCTAGAACCCTTTTGAAACTGTACGCAGGTGCACATATATTGATGGTAATGGCTTTGAACATAGAGACGTCAGTGGATGATTGACAACCTGAAGTGTACACTGATGACTTATCAGTATAATAGTAATCAGTAGAGACTAATCAGTATCAGTATATCACAAATTGTTAGATTTTCATTCGTTAATGGATCCTCAAGGGATCTGGCTTTATATAGACTTTGGTGAGTGCGCATACGCCTTGTTAGGGGTAAATGCGCAAATTTGCAACCTATCTTGAAACATGTGGTGAGCCATCCATCCATCCTTCCTTCCATCCTTCCATATTTACTATTTAGTAGTATAGCCAATACTAGCTATATCAAATTGACATCTTCACTAGTCAGTATTTTCATTGTAGCTAGGTCAGTCGGTCGCGACTCCACTGGCCTGGGTCAGTCACTGGCGCTCGCAGTCAACCAAGCCTTGGCAACCAATCGCAGTTTTGTACGCACTTTGTCTTGACCAATTATCCGCGCCCATGCACTGTGTACCTGTAAAATGGTATTTGGGCTTTGGAATACGCATTAGCTACATAGATAGGATATACTACATACGACAAAATTGTATGAAGGGTCAATTATAAAGGCAATTATAAAGGCAATTATAAAGGAGGAGTTTTCCCTTATAATCAATCAAACACTTACAAGTGCAGACCACCAGAAATACTGCTCGTATTATATATATCAACCTCTACAACTAAGGAATCGTCAGTTTGTTGAGAGATCATAACTATTACTCCTTACTGGGATACTGATATTGATCAGTCCATGTTAGTACTTGGTCCTCCTGATGCCCGATGTACCAAGGGGAGGAGTTTACCTCTTAGGACCAATAGTATAGATAACAGATAGTATAGATAATATACTATAGACACATACTATAGACACATACTATAGACACATACTATAGACACATACTATAGACACATACTATAGACACATACTATAGAGTACTACACTATACAATGTCTACCTTTAAAATGGTGTATTTGAGGAGTTGGGAGTTGAAGGAGTACGTATCACACTCATTATTCACTCACTACACATACTACTAAATATTATAGTGATACTAGTGATAGTTATACTGTTTATATATCCTTTATACATACCACATATCCATCATAAGGTCATAGCTTACCATATATATCTATGTAGATTCTTATTCACTTAATAATTCTTGGGTTATATAGTCTTTCTGCAGGACATAATACATATAATTTTCAAATTAATTTCAAAAGAGTTTTGTGTGAGTGAGAATGAGAAGGACTGCACACAGGTCGGCGACGAGGAGGTGGGTCTTTGCACTGAAGCATTTTGCACCCATTCGCGCAAACCATAAATTGTCTCGTTCCCCCCCTTCCCTCACACATCTTTTCTTCTCTCTAAATACTCCTTTCTTCTCCTGTAATCTCCACTTCTAATGAATCTTCTTCTTCTTTTGGCAGCAGGCTTGGTGGTAGCAGACCAGGCCCCAAAGATCACAAAAAACCCCCGAAATATCATTGCTGTGGCAGACTTTCCCCAATCGGGCTCCAACCTTTTTACAAAGGGCTATATCTTTTTCACCAGCAAAGGTGACGCCATCAAGATACATGTGGATGTTACTGGGTTGCCACAAACTGGAGGCCCGTTTTTCTACCATATCCATGAAAAACAAGTCCTTAACTCAGAAGATTGTGATGCTGCAGGAAAAGCCTTTGACCCTTACAATGGCTCCCAGAAATGTCCTCGTATAGGCGACGACTCGTTTTGCCAGGTTGGTGACTTGTCTGGAAAACATGGTTGGATTAATTCCACCTGCTACCAGGTTGAGTACATTGACCCATATGTGTCTTTGAACCCTCTGTCGGCGTCTTATATTGTGGGTCGGTCACTTGTGTTCCACACTCAAAATTCCACTCGATTTGCTTGTGCAAACATCAACATTGCCACCAAGGAGCAATACAAGGAGTTATTTGGTTACTCTAATGATTCGAACCATGCTGAAAATTCCCATTTGGTTCACGAGCTTGATGAAAACGAAAATGTTGGTAATATAGCTGACTTTGAAAAGTCTTTGCGTACAAAAGAAGGGTCGAAATCTGACTCGGGAAATTCTTTTTCTGACTCTGAATCCAGTTTAGATGAAACCAATTTAGATGAAACCAATTTAGATGAATCTAATTTAGATGAATCCATGCAAGATGAATCCATGCAAGATGAATCCATGCAAGATGAACCCATGCAAGATGAATCCATGCAAGATGAATCCATGCAAGATGAACCCATGCAAGATGAATCCATGCCAGATTCAGAAACCATTTCTGAGGAAAATGAGCAAAATCCCATCTCTGAGGGTGATCAGCACTATTCCATCGAGGAAAAGTCGGAATTAGGAAGCCCAGCCTCGGTCAAGAACAAGAAAAATGCTAAAGGTAGTAAAAAAGATTCAGTGCTTGAATCGCAGAACTCGTCCGACTACAACTATATACCCGCCGAAGCAGGAGCTGGCAACCTCTTTACAGGAGTGGTTGGTACGGCGCTCGGCTTGGTACTCGGGTTTTTCTTTTAAGATTAACGTATTGCTATTGATTTCCTCTAGTGCCTTTGGGCGTGAGCTTATATAAATTCTATAAAATTTGATTAACGCAAAGTGAAGAGTATTAATGAATCAAAATGCCAGGGAGATTTTGAAGAAGAAGGTAGTTTGAGAGCCTTCATTTAAACCAGTCAATTATATGGTGATTTAGCGAGAGCCTTCATTTAAACCTGTCAAACTGGTTATATGGTGATTTAGCGAAACATCTGGGTTGGACAGGTTATCACGTGAAATGGGATGGATGGGTGTTTCTAAGGAGTTCATCAAGGGGGTGTAGGGGATTTGGCTAGAAATCAGACAGTGAGAAGTCTGTTGATATGCAACAGACACTTTAGAAGGGGAATTTTTAGAAGAGAGAAGCCAAGCCATGAGTGAAGAGTGAGTGAGACTAAAAATCATTTTTTGCGAAACCATATAGGACATCCTGCATACAGAGAACATTGTATAGGCCTTTTGTTATGAATCTGTTGCGTATTCTTATGAGAACCAGATGCACTTGATTTCTGAGAGTGCACATTTCTCCAGATTATACACGTTACTAGCTCAGGCGAAATCAAGGACTAAGGTTCAGAGGTGATCAGATGGTTCATTCAGGCCGCGTTCACGACCTCATATAAAGTATAAGACGTTGATAGAGCTCATATTACAGTTTGTTACCATATAAACTATTTTAGATTCTAGTACAGAAAGATAAACCTGTACATCCCATAATCCTAACGACCCATTAATTGGCGATAGTCCGAAAAGACTTGCTTTCTGATCCTTGGGTTTCAGACTTTTATAGGAGGCGGACAAACAGCTATATTGGCTTTAGGCTTTTCCAGTTTCGAGCAAGAATTCCATAAACCGCTCTGGGTCATTTCTTAGCTTGTTTGGGAATACATGTCTCTGGGTCATTTTTTATTTTTGGCGAATACATGTCTCTAGGAATCCTCTCAGTCTTTGCGAGTCCCTCGGCTGTTCTCCACGGAAAACGGCTCGTGTACCTTTTGGACATTCTTATATTTTTCGTGGGCTGCATTGTGTGTAATGGCTGAGTCATGGAGCAATGGCTGAGTCATGGAGCAATGGCTGAGTCATGGAGCAATGGCTGAGTCATGGAGCAATGGCTGAGTCATGGAGCACTTATGGCAGGCGGTATCTTGAATGGTTTTGGTGCTTCGCCCCGGCTTCTATACACTTCTTCTTCTAGGTGGGAAGACCATCTGGCCACTTCTATCGTCGCTTATTCTCCAACACTTGAGCCGTCAGTGGGTGTACTGGAACTTATCGATATTCTTGGGGGTCAATTTCGTGCTTACCTATCTTTTTGTACCGGGGACCTTCTGGGACCGTTCTACTACACCGAACAAGCGATCATTGGAGGGGACAGAGGCTGACGACATGCTGCAGGTTATACCCAGAGAAAGAGGCCACATGCTTATGTTTATGCATCCACAAGTTAATTTTCCTATACAAGGTGACAAAGAAACCAGATTGAGAGAGAAAGATTATAAAACCCGAGTTTCTTTCTACTAAAACAATGCAGATACCCCTAAAGCGTGAAGCGTGAAGCGTGAAGCCTGAAGCGTGAAGCGTGAAGCGTGAAGCGTGAAGCCTGAAGCGTGAAGCGTGAAGCGTGAAGCCTGAACCCTGAAGCGTGAAGCCTGAAGCGTGAAGCCTGAACCCTGAAGCCTGAACCCTAAAGCCTGAACCCTGATAAGATGAAATATCCAATATTTTATCGTTAATCAATATAGTAGTTGGGAACAAGGTTTACTTTTGCACTATGTGACCTTATAAGTCGTAACTATATTTACAAAATATCGCGGTCGCGTATGATGGTTGACGTTTCCCTCTTGTCTGGCAATCCACTTCTGATTGTACAACCTAGCATCACCCAAAGCTAAAGCTCCATTTACTTACTGGGGGATGTGACAATCTTAATAATAATATATAATTGATTCTAGGGATTTTCCGTTTAGTTTTGTTTAAAACAAAAAGTTCCGATCCCCGTTTTCTTTGCAGACTTGGTCCTTGACTAGCGCTGAGTAGATTCGCACTGAGCATTCGCGACCATTCGCGGCCATTCGCAGTAAATTCACAGTGGCCAGTTAAAAAAGGTGTACCTGTAAAATGATGTATTTGATGGAGTTGATGGAGTACGCACTCACCTACTAAATAATAATACACTAAATAACACTAAATAACTAGGGACTAGATAAAAATATACACTATGTATATACATTAAGAACTATGGACTAGATAATATAGAAATATAAACTAGGAAATGGACTATGAAATGGACTAGATAGACTAGATAGACTAGATAGACTAGATAGACTAGATGGACTAGATGGACTAGATGGACTAGATAGACTAGATGGACTAGATGGACTAGATGGACTAGATGGACTAGATAGACTAGATAGACTAGATAGACTAGATAGACTAGATAGACTAGATAGACTAGATGGACTAGATGGACTAGATACACTAGATACACTAGATACACTAGATACACTAGATACGCTAGATACGCTAGATACACTAGATACACTAGATACACTAGATACACTAGATACACTAGATACACTAGATACACTAGATACACTAGATACACTAGATACGCTAGATACACTAGATACACTAGGATTTGGACTGGGCCTCTACACTAGGAAATGGGCAACAAGACTGCAGCAAACCTTGATACGAAAGTCGTGGCCCAAATTACGAAGAATTAGCTAAAAATGACGCGAGGAGCTTCAACACCAGTTTAAGAAAACACCTTCGTTTGAGAATTTGAAAATCCTCCAAAGGCCAAGATAGCATACACAATAAGACTAAATAACACTAAGTAATACACTAAACAATTGTCAACGAGTACATAGGAGTCACGAGTCACGAGTCACGGTACTTGGAGTTATATACATCCCTGTAATTATGTGTAGTTGCTGATGTGTAAAGAGCTACTCGTCCCTTTCGCTTGGTATTCGGTGAATCAGGACACCAAGTAACCAGGGATTGACATCTTAAGTACTTACTAGTGAAAATGTTATACAAGAAGTTTTCTGGTGGGTCTGGAAGTGGACGACATCTTAGCATGTCGTTATAATTTGATTACATTATAAAGGACTCCTTTTATAATTGACTGACCCTTCACCAGTTATCGACAATAACTTCAATAATGTTGTGCTTTATACTCGCATATTGTGGAGACCCCGCTTAACTAGAAGCTTTTCATAAGGTGGCATAGTCATATTCCTAGCTAGGGGCGACGGGGCGCTCTCCTATAGACTGCCAATGAGGCCGTGTCATGCATCATACAGCCTCGCCTCCGGCATCGGCTAACCGTGCACAACCTTGGTTGGCCTCTGAGTTTAGCAAGTGTTGCATGTGGCTCACCACGTGCCAACAAATCACCTGTTTTCTGCATCTTGTCATAAAGAATGGTTGCAGTTCAACACTTAATAGCGCGCACTATGTGCGCACTAGTTAGTGCCTTTTCTCAACATCACACCTCTCTAAACTGTTTGGTCTTGTCTAAATATCCCTGTATATCAATATACTACATTGGTTGAAAGATTAAGAGTCAAATTCTCTACTAAACCCAGGACTTATCTATGTTTACCAAGAGTTATGCTTCAACACTTGGGATCTTTCGAGATACCTTCCGGCTACTGTGTTAAGAGTTATGGAAGTTTTCCCTCCCGCCACAGAGATTACGCCACACGACCTTGAACCATCTTTGAAAACCTCAAGACAAACGTCCAACTTAAGATGTTCTTTCTTGCTGCAATGAATGAAGCTTCAAAGCAAAATTCCCCGAGGGCAGCCGCTTACAAAGGACAAAGTGGGGAACACAATACTTGAACAGCTACCATTCTTGACCAGGAATTTTAACTTCAAAATGGAACCTCTATCTTCACCGCATTCTTGCCACTGGATCGTCTGAACACTCTGTTCCCGAAGAGATGTACGGTTATTCTTGAACGAGGCTGGTATCTATCCTGAGAAGGATTTACAGGTTTATCCATTGTGACGAGCAGCTGTGATTTTAAACAGTGAGTTGCTTATTTCATGCCTCTAAACTCTTTCACAAGACGACCAGCTCAAAGGACGAGCTATTAACCAATGAGAGAACATGGGCTTTTGGTGAGCAAGGCTTTTTGTCCAAGTTCGTGGGCTTGGTTTGGCTCATTCCATTTGTTGTCTAGAGACTTGTTACTGTGGGTCTTCCAAGGAAAGGGTGTTTTAAAGTTACAGTTTGCTCACCACTATAGGCAATCTGAGCCTGGGCTTACCGACAGAACCTTGTACAGAATCAATGACGATGTCTATTACAGGCTGGGTATTTCTGAGTTATAAAATGGCAAGTGGGTTCCATTCACTTCTCAAACCGATGACAACCAGACACCACAGTTATCCTTCAAGATGTTGGATGCTTACCAACTCTTAAACATGACTCTCTTGGGTCCAGGTTCCAGCCAGGAGAATGGGGAGAATGATTTGAATAACTTTTACGTTGAGTTCAAGCTTCCTGATCACCACGGCATGTTCACTTATGAGTTGGATTACAAGAGAGAAGGGTTGACATCACCGTGAGACACTTGACTAACGATGAGTTCAAAAGATCATGGCTAATTACAAATGCGAGAATGTACATCACCAGTGCGGGAGCGGTGGTTCTTGCGTGGTTACTTTTTGTCATTTTTTTCTTATTTCTCCGCGAGCCTAAGAAAGAGAAGAAAAGGATTTTAATAGTATCCTGTTATTAGAGTACACCGACAATAGTGCACTCGACCGTGTCAACTTAACATACTTATGTTTGGTATGGAAGGGTTCTTCAGTGGAGCTCGACTGACATTGGATATGGTCACGTTCATCCCTACTATTAAAACACAGGGTCTATAAGATTCCGTGTATGGTATGGATCGCACATGGTAGGTGATTTTCATGGGTAGTGCGATACCCATATGTACTATACAAGTGACTACTCAAGACTTACTGTTACAATATTAGACACTATTACCATGGCTGTAATTAGTCTTTACTATAGGATTGAACACCATCATCTATGTACTATTACTAGTATAGTGATGCTTTAATACTATTACTCTATCCATGGTACCAAACCCGTAAAAAGTCAACACCAACGGTCTAAGACATTTTTTCAAGAACAGCGAGTACCACACTCTCAAGATAACGTCCAAGGCCGATTTGGGGAATTCTGTTGCTGCTACGTTGTTTAAGAAACCATATGCGGCCACTTGTGTGTCGTTACTTTTAGTGGTGGCCCATACGTCTTCCACAGCCTGTACAATCATGTTAAGAATGTTCCGCAGCGAACGTCGTATGGGAACACGTCGAGACGGACGTCAACAAAAGCTCTGTTTCAATGTTATTGATATCATATAAGATCGTAAGGTAGGCAGTAGGCAGGAGTCTCATTATGTCCAACTGCTTTTTTGATTGTTTATTATTGGATTCAGACCCCTCTGAATGAGGTCCAAAGGGGAGTGTTTGGAAATCGCACAAGGTCTTTTTTTTCTGCAAGGCTTTATGCTCTTCATCGAGCCACTTTATAAAATAGATTATAATAGACTACAATCTGTCAGATCCCCCATGAGTAGTGTGATACCCATGGGACTAAAAATCACCTACGATGTGCGATCAGACGTGGAATTGCCATAGTAGAAGTACAACGCAGGAGTACACGGCTATTCAGCCATTACCTACTACCAGCGGATTTAAGATGTGGCAAGCCCCAAAATCTATAAGCCTGATTCCAAATAGTGGATTGAAGAATGAATAAAAATTTAAGTATAAGTATTGTTATATTATTATATTATTATTTATGAGTGAGTGAGTGTCCTACTACTCCCTCAATTTCCTATCTTCCTCAAATACATCACCATTTTACAGATACTCATTTTAGTGCGTGTGCGTGTAGAAAACTGCGAATGGTGAGTGGGAATGGTGAGTGCGAATGATATTGCAAAGATATTGCGAATGGTGAGTGCGAGGGATCCAGTGAAGACTCAGGTCAGTGTAGTCGCGACCAATCGAAGGCTACGACAACATACTACTGACTATGAAGAGTCTCAATTGAAGAGTCTCAATTGATATATGAATAAGCTGAAGTCTACACTACTACTGGTAGTCTGAAGTGGAAGTACAAGAACATATGAACTACTACTACTACTCTACTACTCTACTAGTCTACTAGTCTACTAGTCTACTAGTCTACTAGTCTACTAGTCTACTAGTCTACTAGTCTACTAGT